>JARYZH020000600.1:0-111677 GCA_030021035.2 Notholithocarpus densiflorus
TGAAGTACTGGACTACTATCAATGAGCCACAAATCTTTGGGCCGTACGGTTATGAAACTAGGAACCCAAATCCAAAACCTGCAACAGATCCATATGTTTCTAGCCATAACATTATATTAGCCCATGCCGCAGCTGCAAAACACTACAAAGAAAAATACCAGGTAAAATCTATATAAATCATCTTCTTTTTTCGTTTTGTAGAATTAATTTCCAATAGGACAATCATAAGCTGACACCCATTTTGTTTCTATACAACGTCATTTATATAATTTAAGTTTTTTTTTTAAAAAAATTTTATTCATAGACAACTCAAGGGGGAGAAATCGGTGTTTCGCAAATGGTACAATGGTTTGAGCCATATGGAGATACACTTCATGATAAAGATGCAGCCAAGAGAGCATTTGACTTCCTGGTTGGATGGTAGGAGTATTTATCACAGTCAATAAAACACACAGACACACATATAATCAAATCCTTTTGATTAAAAAAAAAAAATCATGTCTAATTTTCCCCCCTATTATATGTATAGGTTTATGGAACCATTAGTATTTGGAGATTACCCATTCATCATGAAGGCTTTGATAAGGGATGGACTTCCAGAATTCACAGAAGCCGAGAAGAATTTAGTTAAAGGGTCCTTTGATTTTATTGGAGTCAATTATTATACATCCAGATACGCGCTTTCCCAACAATTTGATAAAGATGATAACTATTCTACCTTTAGTCAATACCGGTATGCTGAGCTCAAAGGTAAACTTTGTGGTTTCCTTTGCAAAACATCTTAATTTAGCTTGTAATTGAATTTGGCATAGATATCATTTTGGTAGCTAGTATTATCTAATCCATCTTTCCTGTTTGTTGCATTTGTCATAGTTGATAGAAATGGGAAACCCATTGGTGATCGGGTAAGATTATTTCATTTTAAATTGTTTACACATTGATTAAACTCAATAACTTGAAGACATCATCTAAGAACATGTTATTTCATTGTTAAACCAGACACCAGGTAGCACTCAAATGTATATCTATCCACAAGGGTTAAGGGATGCATTGATTTATATGAAGAAAGAATACAACAATCCCAAATTCTACGTTACTGAAAATGGTTAGTAATTAACTTAAAATAGTTCCTTAATTTTTTTTCCACATTAATCAAGAGAAGAAAAAAAACATCACAAAATATATATGTAATGAAATGAGACTCGTTATACTTGATGTTTTAGAACACTCTCGAATGATCAAATTAATTAACACCACTCACTTCTTTTTCTTAACTATTTTAGCAGTAGAGAATAAATTATTTTGATCACTTGGAGGGTGGGAAAACGAGTTGACCTGTTAATTATTTTTGATTATTTGGGGATGAAATGTAATTTCATAAAAATCGGGTATAAGGACTATAATTTTGTTTTATCTTGAGCTTGTTAGCGTAATTTACCTGATTATTTATTAGTCACAAAATCACAAGCACAAGAATTTAGTACAATAAAATCATATTTTTGATGGACTGTTATTGCATGTTCTGGGAGTATAATCTCTCCCTCTTATTGAGGGAGCATACTCCTAAAATATACAATAATTTTTAACTTTTGATAGTGCAAGGATTTGTTTACACACGACAAAATAGATGCATGGTGTAATTCCCATCATTTCAAAGGTAGCCCTTTGTTTTGAAATATCATAAGGTAACTTTATTTAGCATGTATAAGTTAACAAGAATGTTCAAAATACATTTATAAAAGAAAATTATGTTAAAAATACAGGTGAAAAGATAATAAATTTCTAATTACATGTACCATGTATATTTCAATATTTTGAACCTTTTAGACTAATTAAAATAGGATTAACTGTGCAAAAAAGAAAAGATACACATGTTAATAATGGCTAAATTATAGTACATCGATCACATTTTTGTCTCTTAAGAAAAAAAAATATTCTCAAAAAAAAAAAAGTTTAAAAAAATTGAATATGTTTTCTAAAAAAAAAAAAAAAAAAAAAAAAAAATTGACTCATCCATGTGAGGTTGTTATTTTTATAAGACTAAATTGGAAAACTGATTTCTTTAAGGATTAAAATTGAACTAATCTTGTATTTTTTTTTGAGAAGAACTAATCTTGTATTTAAGGATCAAAATAAGTTAACAACGTATTTAAAGGATTAAAATCAAATCTAACCTATAGATGTAGGGAAATTTTTTTTTTTTCATTTCTTTTAAATTGTAAGAACCAAATTCAAACTTTTTAATTTTTTAATTTAAAGGATCAAGAGTGAATTTATCCTAAATTTCAATAAGGAAAAGCCAAAAAGTATAGTTTATTTTTTGGCTACTTTCTACTTTCTTAAATATTCATATGCAGTTTAACTTTATTTAAAAAAAAAATGAAAAATTGAAAAAAATAACTAATATCCTATCCACAAAATCTTTTTGAGATTGATAATTTTTTGTTTGACAATGATATATTAATTGTTATTTACCTAAAAATTAGTTTTTCTAAATGAATAAAAAAGTTGAGAGAGCTCATCAAAAAAAAAAAAATTTTTTTTTTTTGAGAGAGAAAAAATAAAATTCCCTTTTAAAAAAAAGAAAGTAGTTTATGATATTCATATTTGCCATTTGGGTTGATATTTAAACGAGAGAAAGATGGTTTTGTTTGTCCTCATTTGCTTTTTCCTGTGGGATAAACCTCGAAACCTCAACCTTGTATTGTCCTTTCCCTCTTTCTTGTGCTGCAAAAAGTTTTTGAAAATCTCCAGCAAACCATATCCCCATTTGCCACGTGTCCACAACATCAATTCCTCCAATCTCTCTCTCTCTCTCTCTCTCTGCCACAGTACCATGCCCATGGTGGTGTCAAAAGTGTTGAACTTCCAAAACCATTGAAGAGAGAAAATCACACATATGACACTATGGCTTCTCTAACTCCTGGTGTTCTTTCTAAGCTTCTCCAACATGCAGGCAACAAGGACGTGAAAGTCACAGGAGAGCACCGCTCTGCTCTTCTCCAAGTCATTGAGATTGTGCCTTCTCTACCCAATGACCATGACAATGATCCGTGGAAGAGTAAAGGGTTCTTCTTGAAAGTCTCGGATTCACTTCACTCAGCCTATGTTTCAATCTCAGACAATGACATGGACTTGATTTACAGCGACAAGATTCAACTGGGTCAGTTTGTTTATGCCTCACGGCTCGACTTGGGTTCTCCAGTTCCAGTTCTTCGTGGGTTGAAACCTGTTCCCAAAAGCAAGAGAAGCCCTTGTCCCTGTGTTGGCAATCCCACTGATTTGGTGCCCTCTGATTTGTTGCCCATTACACCAAAGCGTGATTTTCACAATGCCAAGGTGGTCAAGACCAAGGCTAAGCCTAAGAATGTGGAAGTTGAGGGGCTACAGTTGAGGAGGTTGAGTTTGGATTCTGCAAGGAGGGTTTGGGATCAGAGTCCTAGAGCTACTTCTACTTCGACTTCTAGGACTAATGCTGCTCATACTACTACTACATCGAGTTCAAAGTCCAAACAAGTTTGCAATTCTTCGGATAATGCTTCTGTAATGTTCTCTTTTACACCTTTTGTGTCTGTGGCTGTGCACCCACATTTTATTGCTTTTCAAGTTTGAAACTTTTCACTACCCTTTTTCCTTGTTTTCTCACAATGCTTTATTGCGTTTTGCATTTTGGCTATTTCTTCTTCTTCTTCTTCTTCTTCTTCTTATGTTTCTTTGGTTATTTATCGAGCAAGGTGGTAGAAGGATGCTTGTATTGTGACATTTTGGCATTATCATTGCACTGTTGTGTTTCTAGTCTATATCTTATAGTCAAAGCCCCTTCCTTTTTGTGATTATCCATGGGGATTGAATTGACCCATTTAAATTTATATGAAAATTGATCTTTTTAATTGAATATCTCAATGACCCTTTTGAAGAGAAAGGCAGCTATTTCAGATATGGCACCATTCAAGATGATGAAGTCTTTTGTACAATCCTATGCGCAGTAAAATAGAGCAGTTGCACACTTTTTCTGTCTGGGCCCTGGATTGAATTTATTATAGTTAAATAGTAATATAGTGTATTGAACCTAATCCTTTATTTTAAACTTTCAGATGTTTTAGTTCTGCTTAAATGTTTGTAAAGAATTTGATTGTGGAATTAGGGATATATTTGTTCTTGTATGCCAAAAATTATATGGTGCCAATGCCATTGTAAATTTTAATTTATGTTGCACCTATATTGTAAACTTTTACAGCTACAGCAAGTCTTTGGCTTTGTCATTTTGGGTAGTTGGCAGGTTTATTATTTGACAGTTGTGCATTCTGGTGTAGATTATATTATCTGGATATGTTTCTTTAACGATTGGGAGAACATGATACCCGTTGAATCATTGATAAGCCAAAAAAATAAAAATGTTCTGATTTGGGTTTGACAAATTTGATGGGTAAAATTAGATCTTTCCCTCTTTTTGTCATTCTGGACAAGTGTCGCATGTGTGAAATTAAAGTTTATTGCTTCAACTTGTACTCCATTCTACAAATCTCACATTGGTGTTTTCCATGAAGCTAATGACTAGATGTTGCTGCAGGTGATTTCTGATAAGAAAGCTTGTAAGAATGATAAACCAACGAAGCCTCCAAGTTTGAGTGTTTCACCATTGCAAAACAAAAATGACATATTTTCTCCAAAATCAAAGAGCAAGACTTCAAAAAAGGATTTGAAATCATCATCTGGGGGCACTATCCCAATTCATCTGCTTAATGTGCCCCTCAATTTCAAGACTTGGTCTGACCAGAGGATTTTGTGGAATGCACTCCCATCTACTATAAATAATCTTGGAAAGGTATGTTTTACAACAAATTCAATGTAGTAAGCTGTTACTAATTCTAATTTGACCCAAATACCGATATTATTTTTTTACCCACCAATAACAGTTTTTTACATAAGATTTATTGTAAAAATGTTGTGGACGTAGCATTACTCCAAAATTAACCCCCCTCCCCCCAAATAATCCTTAATCCCTTTTATAAATTAAAAAAAATCTTAAATAACAATAATAAATATTAGCCCAAATAACAACAAACGTAAACCAAACAAAAACAAGACAAGACCAAACAATAACAAGTGAACAAATTGTTCAACAAAAAGCCTATTATAAAACAAAAAGATAAAAATATCTAATCATTTAAATTTGTAGATCGTTCAACTTATTCAATAAAATAATCTCTAATTTTATTTTTCCTTAAAAAATGGTACTAAGAAAAATATTGTGGTTATAAGTTCTCTTTGATGGTGACGATAGTTATACTCTTTTTGGTTTTGTAATGCAACAATTTTGCTCTCCACTTGATTTGCAATTATAGCAAATATTCAAGTTATTGCTTTATTAGATTTTGTATAATTAAAATTTATTAATGACCATCCTAAAAAAAATTCTTAGAGCCGTCACTGGATGATGTGGCTATTAATGTAGCTCAATAGAAGTGTAACAGTAATAAATGTTATGTTTTATATATATATAAATATATATTTATATTTATATATATTTATATGCAAACACATGAGACAGAGACAAAGCTAACGACGCCACACAAATTTTCCGAACTCTTTCAACCTCAAATCTATAAATAGCCCTCAGCTCTAGATTCCTAACCACCCTTCAAAGTCCCATCTTTCTCTCTATTTCTCTCAATATGGCACTTAACATTGCATTCCTGGATCTCTCTCTCTATCTGTTTCTTTATATCGCACTTTACCTTGCAATGCCAACGAGGCGATCTATGGCTGATGCGGGTTCTTTAAAGAAATCAGAAACTACCGTTAGAAGTTGGGAAGGACATGTTCCAGCAACTACAATTCTTGATGGAGTTCTCAACGGAGTCCAAGTAGTCCAACCTACAGTAAATCCTAAACCCAAGAAAGTACAAAGAAAGGACTTCCCTGCTGATTTCAAGTTTGGTTGCGCCACTTCTGCTCTTCAGGTCTCTATCTCTCTCTTTTTTTTTTTTTTTTTTTGATGTGATGGTCTCTGTCTCTCTCTTAAATACACACATGTAAGTTCATGTTTTTTGTTATGGTCAAAACATGCTAAAAATTGTTTCCCTTTTATCATTTTTCGGATCAACATTTGAACATTCAAAACCCAACTGGTAGAACACAAAAATATAAAAAATATCAGATCAAGAATTAGAAAAAACTAGCAACAAAAGTTACAAAACCTCTGATTGTTCTATGTGAAAAAAATTCCATTATCAATCCAGCAAAATTGTGTTCCAATGAATTGTAAACCAAAAGTAGATTTGAAATCTCATGCAAAGAATTAAATCATTAATTAAACCCAAAAAATTTAAAATTTCGAACTAGCAACATATCGATTTTCCAAAAAAAAAAAAAAAAAAAAAAAAAACCCAAAAAACCGAATTATCAAAGCAATGCACTTGGAACTGTTAACTCCGTAAACAGTAAACACCATCAAACCCAAAAATCCTTCAAACCCACCAACCCATCAAAGCAAACTCATAGAACAAACCCATCAAATCCAGTACTAGTATCGAACTATTGATAGGTGTAGCTGATTCAAACCCATAATCCCACAACAAACCCCTGAGCTCTTTGTGCACCGTTGAACCCATCGTAAATCCCAACAAAAATCCACCCATGCTTCTCTGAAACGATGAAGAGTACTCTATCCTCCCCTGCTTTCCCTAGCCCATTGTAGATTTTGATTCTCCAGTGACTCATCGTCTTCCAAACTACCATCACAGCTCAAAAACTCCACGCTATTCTCCATCAAAGTTTCATTGTGTTGTTTCTCTAATGACTGCAGCCGAGTAGTTAAGGAGCACAGATTTGTCTGAGAGATTTGAGAGATTTTGTTGTTATGGATCTAGGTGAGAGGCTGTGAGTTGATAAAGAGGTTTTCTGGGCTTGAAAGGTTGAGTTTTTGGGTGAGATACTCGGTTTTTTGGGATTTATCAGTGTTGCTCTTTGGGATTGGTTTGAGAAATTATGGGTTTTTGTAACTTTGGTCGTTGATGTTGTTTAGGTTTTGTCTAATTCTTGATCTGATAATTTGACTTCGGGTTTCTACTGTTCATCCGAAAAATGCTAAAAAGGAAAATAATAATAATAACACATTTTAAAGAATTGTTTTAATATTTTCAAAGTTTTTATTTTTATTTTTTATTTATTTATTATTTATTTTTATGTTACTTAATTACTTGGAATAGTGTTATACATATGTCATATTTTTATTGAATCAATTGGCATATGTGGCAAGTTGATGTG
Organism: Notholithocarpus densiflorus; assembly: GCA_030021035.2. Classification (NCBI taxonomy): domain Eukaryota; kingdom Viridiplantae; phylum Streptophyta; class Magnoliopsida; order Fagales; family Fagaceae; genus Notholithocarpus; species Notholithocarpus densiflorus. Next base: position 7,270 of record JARYZH020000600.1, read on the forward strand.
TCACACATCAGCAAAAAAAATAGCGAAGGGGCTGTTAATACAAACAGTATAAAACTTTAGGGTGCAAAATCAAAATTCTGAAATTTCAAGATGTAAAATTCAAACACCACCAAATTTCAGAGTATATTTTGTATTTTACCCTATATTCTTTTATTGAGTTTTGATGTGTCTTATTAAAGTTGTAATTTTTTTTTGGAGAATCTATTAAAGTTATAATTGAATGTCAAATTGAAGACACAAAGTCTGCTCAAGAAAAGCTTAAAAAAAAAAAAAATTCTATTTTCAGCATGTACCTTAATAGTTGGCCTAATATCTCTCGATAACTATCTCAATACCTTCTTGATACCTCTTGATCTATCGAGCCCTTCTAGGCCACCTTCTGCCTCCTCGATAGCTAGCGTGATACCTCTCGATAGCTGTCTCGATACCTCATCAATCTATCAAGATTCATGTTTTAGCAAAAGATAGCAATGTGAAAAAGTCCATAACTTGTTTGTTTGAAACTCGATTCGAGATTTATTTGAACCGTTATTTAAAGGACGTTATAAGTCATCTATTAGAAGGCTTTTTAGAGAGAGAGAGAAACACTTTGTTTTTATGGCTAGGTTTTTGTAACCGAGTTCTCTCTGAAGTTTGTTTGGTGAAGAAGCTGAATGTATAGCAACCACCACAGACTTAGTGCTATGAAGAAAACCCTCAAGAAATTCTTGGAGTCAATCAAAGGTTCCGATTGTGACTGTTGGGCGCGTCATCCGTTAAGAGTTAATATATTGAAGAGTTCAATGGTTTTGATGCGGTAGAAGGTTTCTACTGTAAGTTCATCTATTGGGATTATAAAGTTTAAGGATAAAGGTTTTGTACTAAATATTAAACTTATCTTTACTAGCGGATTGCTTTTTCGGAAGGTTCTCCCCAGGTTTTTGTTGTGAAACTAGTTTGTTTTATTGGTTTTCCTAGGTTAATACTATTTGATTGATTTGAAATCCTTGGAAATTTTTATAATGTTTATTTTCATAACTTTTTCTCTACTTTTGAGGTTGATATGAGTTTACAAGACACTTGACCACATGAAAACCCCTTGCATGCGTGGATTTTTATTTCATTAAGAACTATACGGTATAGTCTTAAGTGATCATGCTTAGAAGTGTCTGCATACCTTTGTTCATGGGTCACATAGTGTCAAGATTTGCTTTAAATGAAAGAGGGAATATTGGTATTCTATGTGCTATCACATTTTTTTTTGTGATTCATTTTTCTTCTCAATTTTTTTTTCTCTAACAGTTGTTCTATATAAATATATATATATATATTTTTTAAATGGGAAAAAGTTGTTCTTACAACCCTTGCTCTTTATAGTGGGAGTTTTATCTGTTAGCATTCCATGAGTGTGTCATTCTTATTTTCAATATGTTGTCCCCTTTGTTAGGTTTAAGTACTTAGGAACTAATGTATTAGAACTCTAATTTGTATTGTTGGCAAACCATGATCAAAACAAGTTTTTAGTCTTGTTTAGACTTGCTCAAAGTGTACGCGTTTTATGTAAAGTTGGAATTGAGTTGCTGCAGAAGTTATAGTATGATTCTGCCTGACTCGATCGATTAAGAATTAGACTCGACCAATCGAAATTCGGGCAGAACGTTTTTCTGCAGAATTTTCCAACTCAGCCCTAAGCCCATATGACATGTAGGGTTTTATGTTTTGCCTTACGTATAAAAGGGAAACCCTAGCCACGTTTTTGAAGAAGCTCCTTTTGCTGTGTGTGTGAATCTCTTGTGAGATCTGAGAGGTGGTTGCCTTCACACATGCTTAGGATTATCAAGAAGGAGATTTCATTGAGAGCTTAATAATCATTCAGTTGCTGCAATAAAAGCTTAAAGATACACAAGAAGGAGTGCTTGTAGTTGCGGGAGAATCCAAGAAAGAAGGAGTCCGTGATCTCAGAGCTTGCACGTGGTCGTGTCACTAAGTTTTCTACTGGTGGGTAGCAATAGGATGTTAGTGGTCTAAGTCGCTATTGTAAAACTTTGATTCTTTCATAGTGGATTCAGGTTTACCTTGAGGATAGCTAGGTTAAATCCTCCCCAGGTTTTTACCAGTTTGGTTTCCTAGGTCATCATATCTTTGTGTTCTTTATATTCCGGACTTTACATTGATATGATTATATGATTGTGTTAACCTAGATCTGGAATTTGGACTAAGTAATAACTTAACTAAATAACTAGGTTAATCTGATTGTGTTTTAAGGGGTTTAAAAACAAACAAGTGGTATCAGAGCGGGTAGCTCTTTTGTTTTAGATCTTTTGATCTAAGAGCTGATCCTTGACCTCTGTTGTCATGGATAATTTGAAGTATCTTTCTGATCATGTTTCTGCTCATGCTTCTGTTGATCTCATTGATGCATGTGAAACTCTCAATAAGGAATTATTGAAATTTATGAAAATTGCTAAGAAATTTAAGGAAGAGTTAAAATTGGTTAATCTTGAAAAAGAGGAATTGTTTTTTAGATTAGATGAATCTAATAAAAAGAATGAATTTTTGAGAAATCAAATTTCCTCTCAAGATGAGAAGATGAAAAGCTTGGAACAAGAGTTAGTTGAATTTAAAGTTAAAATTGAAAATTTGACTTGTACCAAGCCTGCTGTTGATAACTTAAGTGTTTATGTTTCTTTTAAGCCTAAAACTGAGAAAGTTTATATCCCTCCTTTCAAGAGGAATAATAAATAAAAGGCTTATTTTGCTAGGTTAGACAAAGGTAAAAGTTCTGATGTAAATGCTGAAGTTTCTAAACCTATGTCTAAACCTACTGTTAGAGAGTATAATAAATCTGTTTTTGTGCGTACTTGTCACCTCTGTGGTGTCGTTGGTCATATTAGACCAAATTGTTCTTTGTTGAGGCAAAAACCAAAATTTGAGACTAGATTTGATGTTAGGAATACTAATGTTCCTAAATTTGTTCCTGTTTGTCACTTTTGTGGTGTCTCCGGTCACATTCGTCCTAATTATCATAAATTGAAATTTAAGCATTTTGTGTTTCAGTCTAGGATATGTGATGATATTTCTCCTGCCATAAGTCCATATAAATTGTTTCATATTATTTTGAAAATTTTAAGTTTGTTGGCTTGTGAAATGAATTTGCAGGATTTTAGTCTTTTTTAGAAGATTGGTGTAATGCCTCAAATACACTTTATTTCACATGGATTTTTACCTACAAAATCGAAGACTTGTGCTAGATGAGTGAAAAAGATTCTCTAAGGTGAGTGTTGCTGACTTGTCCCTGATTTAATTCTTTCAAATATTTGTGGACATGTTTTGTTTCTGTTTTTTAGTCTTGTTTTATTTTTCTTGAGGATTACATGAGTTATAATATCTCTCTCTTGATTTAGAACATGCTTGACATTATGGAGAAACTTGAATAGTATGTGTTATATATGTGCTAAGCTATTTTTGATTTTGTGTGAGTATGTACTAATTTGTACATGTACTCAAGGGTTAATTAAGAAATTGATATTTCTTGTTTGTATACCCTCTATAGCTTATTTAAGCACTGTCATGCATTGCATTTGCATTGTTCATTTAGCATAATGTGTGCTTTTTGTTTTTGGTCATAAATTTTTTTAAAACCAAAAAGATTTTTGTGTTTTGTATTTCACATCTTGGATTTATAATCAAGGATTTGCCACTTTATTTTTACATAACATGTTTATGTACCTTGTTTAGCTTTGATGAGCTTATTTATTGCACTTTACTAGTTTGAGCTTTGTGGTGCATGTTGTGTGGTAAGATGTCTATAGTTTTTGATCACTTGTTCTTGATCTTGAAGTCACATGCCTTTGATTGTTGGACTTGATCTTATTGAGAAAGGCATAAATAACTATCTCACCATTGTTTACTAGCCAATCATGAACACCTTAGTCCATATCATAAGATTTTGTGCTCGAGAAAGTGTAGCACATGCACAAAAAGAACATAAGGTGTAGCCTTGGTTTAAATGCTAAAATTGGTGTGTATATTTATTGGGCTATAAATTAATTCAATCAATTAAAATTGGTGTGTACATTATCCTGGCTATTTTAAATAAGTTTCTAATCAAATAAAATTGGTGTGTACATTATGAGGCAAATCAAGAAACTTACATGATTGCAAACTTGTTTTCTAGGAGATGTGAGAGTTATATGATGTAACTCTTTAGGTGATAGTCTCTTTCAAATTTATGTGATGAATTTTGTAGAGATTGTGATTGATTACTATCTACATATCACCTCACATGTATCTCAAGTTTTTGCTAGTTGCACACACTACATAAGTTATTCATTGCTAAACTTGGTACATTATATTGTGTGTGATCTTGTTGTGGCCATCCAAGATTATATGTTCCTTGATTTTGATGCAAATTGTGTTTTTGATGATTAAAAACCTTGTTTTTGGAAGATTTGGATTGAATTCAAATGTTTTTGAAAAACTTTTAATCTCATACTCATATATTTCATTCATGAAATATTGTGCTTTGAGGAGTTTCTACATAAAATTGCTCTGTTTTTCAAAAATTTGAGTTTTTCAGATTGTCGATCGATCGAGGGTGTTTTTTGACCGATCGAAATTGCGATAAAAATTTTGGTTTGAATCTGCCTGACTCGATTGGTATTCGATTGATTCTCGACCGATCGAAATTGAAAAATTTTCAGTTTCTACGTTTTTGACCAAAATTTTTTTCATGCATCATTTGTGTTTAGGATTCACATGCACTGCATTGATTTTTTGTATCCATCTTGCAGTTTTGTAGTCATATCTCTCATTATTTTCACGCATAACATGCATACACTTTGCTAAATTGGGTACGCAACTTGATTTAAAAATTGATTGATTGATTTTTTAGTTATGTACTTTTTAGTATATGCTATTTTTATGAGTGAACTGTAGAAAATATTTTTCTTAAGAGATATGATGGATAATCAATGTGCAAATATTTTTTCTACTCATGCAGCTGTTTATGGGACATATAGTGTCAAGTTTGTATTTATTGAAAGAGAGAATATTTTTCTTCATGTGTATCCTCAACTTAGTTTTTTGGCTAGGTTTGTGTCTTTTTATTTTTCCCCACCTCCTATATTTTCCCCAAAATTGTTTTTCCCAACACTTGTTTTGTGTTTCCTAGTTTTATAGGGGGAGAAGCTAGTTTTTTAACATTTGTTGCTCTTCATAGAGAGAGTTGTCTCTATTTTCTATAGAGTTGAATTGTTTTGTGTTCCCCTAATTCTCTATTTTCTCTTATTCTCTGTTACGTATGTTTTCTGTCAACCTTCTGATTGGGTTGTCTTTGTTAATACGTGACAAAAAGGAGGAGAAATAGATGAAATGTGGGAATCTTGTTTTTTTTTTTTTTTTTTTTTTTTTTTTTTTTTTTTTTTTGTTTAGGGGGAGTTAAAATTGTTTTTGAAAGGGGAAGAAATTTTCTTGATGTATTTTTGATAGGGGGAGATACATTGTTTTTGTTTATATGTTTCTTGTTTCACTGTTTATTGATTTATATTTATGAGTTATTCATGATATATGTTTTTATTTTGTTTTATGTGAAATCAAGAAGTTAGTTGTGTTTTACTTGTATTTTCCACACATGCGTGTATGCGTTTTGTTTAAGTGTTTAAGGAAATATACAGGTTGATTCAGTTATGCTGCTGTCTACACTTGCAACTGATGGATAGTAGTTAGATTGGATTATTTTGTAATGAGCATTATTTTTGTATAGGGCTTTTACTTGTAACTTTGAGCATTGTGTTTGTGTTTTGTTACAAATTGCCAAAGGGGGAGTTTGTTAGGTTCTAAGTACTTAGGAACTAATGTATTAGAACTCTAATTTGTATTGTTGGCAAACCATGATCAAAACAGGTTTTTAGTCTTGTTTAGACTTGCTCAAAGTGTATGCGTTTTATGTAAAGTTGGAATTAAGTTGCTGCAGAAGTTATAGTATGATTCTGCCTGGCTCGATCGATCAAGAATTAGACTCGACTGATTGAAATTCGGGCATAATGTTTTTCTGCAGAATTTTCCAACTCAGCCCTAAGCTCATATAACGTGTAGGGTTTTATGTTTTGCCCTAGGTATAAAAGGGAAACCCTAGCCACGTTTTTGAAGAAGCTCTCTTTGCTGTGTGTGTGAATTTCTTGTGAGATCTGAGAGGTGGTTGCCTTCACACATGCTTAGGATTATCAAGAAGGAGATTTGATTGAGAGCTTGATGATCATTCAGTTGCTGCAATAAAAGTTTAAAGATACACAAGCGGGAGTGCTTGTACTTGCTGGAGAATCCAAGAAAGAAGGAGTCCGTGGTTTCGGAGCTTGCACGTGGTCGTGTCAGTAAGTTTTCTACTGGTGGGTAGCAATAGGATATTAGTGGTCTAAGTCGCTATTGTAAAACTTCGATTCTTTCATAGTGGATTCAGGTTTACCTTGAGGATAGTTAGGTTAAATCCTCTACAAGTTTTTACCGGTTTGGTTTCCTGGGTCATCATATCTTTGTGTTCTTTATATTCCGCACTTTACATTGATATGATTATATGATTGTGTTAACCTAGATTTGGAATTTGAACTAAGTAATAACTTGACTAAATAATTAGGTTAATCTGGTTGTGTTTTAAGGGGTCTAAAAACAAACACCCTTGTATCCATAGCATCCATGTTTTCATTCTATCCATGTTTGTTTATGGATTCTTTGTGCCCCTTTGATCCCTTTTATGTTTCCTTGGTAAAACTTTGTAGCTTTCTGTCAATCATGACAAGAAGGGGGAGAAAATTGGTATTTGGAGTGTCTACATGTTAAAGGGAGCAATACATGTTTTTGTAAAGGGAAGATGTGTTTTATTTACTTAGGGGGAGCATTATGTACTTTGTGGTTTTGTGCCAATTTTTTATTGGTATACATATTCTTGAGCTTTACTTGTATATTATCTGTCATTGTTTTCCACATTGTGCGCATAATGTGTTTGTTAAGTGCTTTAAGAAAAGACAGATACGAAGCCAATCAAAACAGTCAATCTTAGTTCATGCTATGATTTCTAGGGACAGGTTGTTAGATTAGGATAGTTTAGTTGAATATGGATTCATTCCTTGTAATTGGGTTATTTTTGTAATTGGGGTTTTGTCATGGATTCACAAAAGGGGAGATTCTAAGGTTCATGTGTTTTGGTATTATCAAACAATGTCAAATTATGTCCTTCTATTGAGTTTTAATATGTTTTAAAGTTGTAATTGAAGATTAATTAAGTTGAAGACACAGAGTTTGCTAAAGAAAAGCTCAAGCAAAGTGAATTTCAGCATGAACCACGATAGCTAGCTCAATACCTCTCGATACCTCCTCGATACATCTCGATCTATCTAGCCCTTCTAGGTCACCTTCTGCCTCCTTGATAGCTGGCTCGATACTTCTCAATAGCTGTCTTGATACCTCTCAATCTATCAAGATTTGAATTTTAGCAAAAATTAGCAACACAAAAAAAGCCAATAGCTAGTCCGTTTGAAGCCGGATTCGAGATCCAGTTGAACTGGTAATTAAAGTAAGTTATAAGTCCATATATTAGAAGGGTTTTTTTTTTAGAGAAAGAAACACTCCGTTTGTGCGGCTAGGGTTTTTGCAACCAAGTTCTCTCAATTTCACCATACCGAAGAGATTCAAAATAAATTTGAAGTTTATTTGGTGAAGAAGCTGAAGCCATAGCAACCACCACAGACTTACTGCTGTGAAAAAAACCTTTAAGAAGTTTTTGGAGTTGGTCAGAGGTTCCAATTGTGATTGTGAGTTCGTTATTCGTGGAATATTCATATATTGAAGAATTTAGAGGTTTTGATGCAATACGATGCAATAGAAAGTTTCTATTGTAAGTTCATCTACCGAGATTGTAGAGCCTTGGGACAAAGGTTTTGTATTAGATCTTAAACTTTTTTTTACTATAATGGATTGCTTTTTGGCAAGGTTTCTCCCTAGGTTTTTTTATTTATTGTAAAACTAGTTTGTTTAATTGGTTTTCCTAAGTCATCATATCTTGTGTTATTTACTATTCCGTTGTGCATGATATTGATGTTTATTGGTTTAACCAAGTAATATTCATAATAGATCTAGTTAACAACTTGGCTTTAAAACTAGTTAATTTTATAAATCAGGATCTATATATATATATATATATAATACTTGTGTTGTATAAATAGTTGACATGTAATGACGTGGTGCAGACAGAAGGAGCAGGTGATGAAGGAGGGAGAGGACCAAGCACTTGGGACCATTTTATCCAAGATGGAGTTGGAGATAAGGAAATTGCAGTTGATTCATACAATCATTATAAAGTATATGTGAATATTGTTACATAGTTATCAATAAATTATAAAAACAACTCTACTCTACAAATGATCAAAGCAAGAAAACTAAAGATAGAATATAATTAAAGCACTTAAGCACTACCCATGTATTTCAAAATTTTGACCTTCTTTAGATTTCATGCTCATCAGTCATCACATCTCATATCCTAAATTCGACCAAAAGAAAATATTTGTTGTTTATTATCAGAATGAAAAATGATCATACTTATTTAGAATGGATCTACTTTATGAATTAAATTAGATATATTATAAATCTAAAATTATATCTATAGGGATAGTGGGCCCAGGAATTCACTATCTATGTATACACTGGGCCCGTCTCCGATCACAATTTGCTTGAACAGAGTTTGCTCAATGCTTGTGCAACTTGTAAACTCTTTGACGGTCCTTAAAACAATCTTTTTATATGTCTAGGGTTAGGAGAAAAGAAGTCCCAAAGACACATCCACGGATCCCAAGAAAAACAGATCAAAAATTCTGTTTTTGTAAACCTCGACAGATAGAAGCTTTCGAGCATCTGTCAAGCTAACTATTGAGCCACGAGGCTGAAACAACTTCTTAAACCTCGATACATGCTAGCTGTCAAGCTTTAGTAACTCTGCACTTTCAGCTTGTTTTCTTGGGCAGACTTGAAAGCTTCAACACTTGATCTTGAAACATGGTTTCTTGAAGTATTAAACACATCCTAGATCTACCCAAATACAAATAAAATGCGTTTTGTCAAAGGATTAGCCAATTACATAAAATCATGACATATGTTCTTAACATGTGAAACACATATGTCCTAACATAAAGCCTATGCCAATGTTTGTTTCCAATATTTTGGTGACCGAGTGAAGCACTGGACTACTATCAATGAGCCACAAGTCTGGGCGCCGTACGGTTATACAGTCGATTCGACCAACCCACTCCAAAATACTGTAACAGATCCATTCTTTTTGTGCCCCATCACATTATATTAGCCCATGCCACAGCTGTAAAACTCTACAGAGACACATACCAAGTGAAATCTAATTAAATCATCATCTTCTCCTTCTTTTTATTCGTTTTGCAACATTTTCCACTAGGCCAATCATAAGCTGACGCCCATTTTGTTTCTATACAACGCCATTTATATAATTTAAGTGTTTTTTTTTTTTTTTTATTCATAGCCGATTCAAAGGGGAGAAATCAGTATTTAGCTAATGACACAATTGTTTGAGCCTCATGAATACACACATCATGATAAAGATGCAGCGGAGAGCATTTTACTTCTTGGTTGGATGGTTAGAAAATTTATCACCAATCAATAAAACACATACATAATCAAATCCTTTTGACTAAAAAATCATGTCTAATTTCCTTTTTTCTTTTTTCTATTGTATGTATAGGTTTATGGAACCCTTAATGTTTGGTGATTACCCATTCATCATGAAGGCTTTAACAAGGGATGGACTTCCAAAATTCACAAACATGGAGAAGAATTTAGTTAAAGGATCCTTCGACTTTATTGGTGTCAATTATTATACATCCAAATACACGGTTTCTGAACAATTTGATAAAGATGATATCGATACTAGTTTTACTGAATATCAGTATGCTCGATCTACTCAAAGGTAAATTTTGTGGTTTAATAGATCTGATTTGATAGTTATGAGTATCTAATCCATCTTTCCTGTTTGTTGCATTTGTCATAGTTGATAGAAATGAGAAACCCATTAATTGGTGATCGGTAAGATTAATTTTGTATTAAATTTATCATTTACACATTGAGTAAACCCAATGACTTTAAGACTTTGCCAAAGAACGTGTTATTTCATTGTTAACCCAGACACCAGGTAGCAATATAATTTATGTCTATCCACAAGGGTTAAGGGATGTATTGATTTATATGAAGCAAGTATACGACAATCCTAAGTTCTACGTTACTGAGAATGGCTAGTAATTTATTTAAAATAGTTCCTATTTTTTAATATTCATCTGCCAAAAAAAAAACATATCACAAAATATTTTTTTATCTTGATATGATTGTGTATGCCTTGAAATAGGATATCCAGAAAAACGAGATGATATTGTCCCTATAGATATTGCATTAGATGATAATGCACAAATTCACCATATTCTTTGCTATCTTTTTGCTATTTCAGAAGCCATGAAATATGTTTCGAGTGCTAGCTACCTACTAACAACAAATAAAAATCCTCTTCTTACTTATTGTGTTCCGCTTTATGATCCGTCAATCACAACTTAATTGTCACATAGTCTTTTGATGGCAACAATATTATGCATAAATAAGACCATAAACAAAGTCATAAAGATTGTTTGTTGTTTGAGTGCATGAAGGGAGCAAACGCAAAGGGATACTTCATGTGGTCTTTAATGGACTGCATGGAAATGGGGTCAGGCCACAAAGTGGGGTTCGGGCTTGCTTACACGGATTACCTCAACAACTTGAACAGAATGCCCTAGAAGTCTGCGAAATGGCTCAAGGTCTTCTTGGGTTGTCCTTAATATGGATTAGCCCAGATATCATATATATGCAGACCAATTGGTTTCATAGAGATGGTATTTTCACAACATTTTCACAAATGAATCATAAGTGGCAGGTTGTTAATGGTTGTTACTAGTAGACAAAAAGATAATTCTATTGGTAGGTTCAAATTAGAACTAACAACAACTTATAATTTAGGATTTGTTGCAAAAGTATTTTAAAAATATTGTGAACATAGCTCTTCTTAAAAATTACCCAATCAAATACTACAAATTAGTCTAAAAGCCCAAATTAAATGTTTAATTGTGGTTTTTTATATTGTGTTTTCAAAAGGCATATTTCAAAATCGTTATATTTTTTCTTCTTCTAAAAAACCCACATTTTCAAATAATTAGTCTTTAACAAAATTTGTTGAATTTATTTGATACACTTTGTACACACGCATATGCACTAAAGTAATACTTGAATACTTTATTGAACATTATTAATGTAACAGTTGAATGCCTAAGCTGAATATATTGAATGAACTTATAGTTTACCCTTTATTCTTTTTCTAGCACTACGAACAAATTTCTCATAAGGAAATCACTTGTATTGCAAGATTCATCTTTTAAGAAAATTCGTATTGACTTGAATAATCTTCTTTCAAATCCTAGGTTGAAATAAGAAGAGCAAATTTTCAAAGAGGTTCTATTGTCAACCTCTTGACCACAATTTCTCTAAAAAAGAAATTAGTAAAGCATTGTATCGATTTAATCCAAATTAGTTTAAAGAATACAATAATTAGTTGGAATAGATCATAAAAAAGGATGATGCATTTTGTTTATATTTTTACTTATTTAGGTAAGGTGTTAGTAATTGAATGGGAGATCAATAGCTTAATGATTTTGGTTGTGTACATTGAAAATATGAAAACTTGTAGAATAAAATTTTAAAAAGGGAAAATTACAACTTACCCACCTGTGGTTTGGCCAAAATTTATGTTGTCTACCTATGATTTAAAATTTGATACTTTACCCCCTGAGGTTAGCTCAGTTAGATTTCTGTAATCCACCTTTGTTAAAAACAAGGCTAAATATGTAATTTTACTCCACTTTTATGTCTCTCTCCTCCAAAAACACACAAAACATAAAAATACAAGATCAAATAAAATCGAAAACAATCCAGCGAAACACTTGTATCATGAGATTTCAAATCACAGGTAGACAACTTAAATTTCGGCTAAACCTCAGGAAGGTAAATTGTCAAATTTTATACCATAAATAGGCAACTTAAATTTCAATCAAATTACAGATGGGTAAGTTGTAATTTGCCATTTTAAAATTTTATATATTTGTGTGTGTATTTTTTCTTTTTTCTTTTTTATGATCTCAATATATTTAAGTATTTTTTTTATATTAAATTTTGTTTAATTTAACTCTTTTAATGACCACCCTAAACAAAAGTTCCTGAAACCACCGTTGGTCAGCTCAATCTCTTTCTCCGAATCATTTTTTGGTTAGTGTTGCAACTCAATCAATAGTCTTTTTTTTCTCCCTTTGATTTTCCATCTTTTCAATATAAATATATATATTATTAAAAGCTGAAGCGTAACATTTAATGTTGCTACGCTCACATTAAGCAACGTCAGCCGCCATGTCATTCCCATCCTATTTTCTGCATTTTTAATTCAATTTTAAAATAGTTTTTACCAATTAATAAAATATTAATAAAACTAAAATTATATCCAGCCCAATCTCTACTTTAAAGTCCACTTCTTATACATTTAAATTCACTATAAAGTCCAAGCCCACACCCAAAGCCTTTTCAACTAACTCCCTTTGTCAATCCTGATTGCTTTCACGGTTACAACTTATGCTATTCCCTTGCCTTCTGTTACAACTTATACAACTTATGCTTTAAGTTTTCACGGTTACAACTTATTCATCGTTTCAGGTTTAGTTTCTTCCCCTTCCCCACCTTTTGATTCTCACGGTTTAAGCTTCTGTTCTACTGTTTCACTCACGGTTTCATCTTCCTGTTCTACAGTTTCAGCTTCTGTTTTGGATTCTAATGGCAGCCTCTCTGTCTTCCTTCCTCTCCTCACATCTATATAAATACTAATGTAAGCTGGGTGGTTCAGTTGAGGTATCCCTACATCCCAATTTCTTGCTCTATTATTTTGCTTGATGGTTTCTTTTTTCCTTTCTACGTTTGTTTCTGCCTATTTCATCTGTGGTGTGGATGGTTTCATTTTTGTTAGGGTGTTGAATTTGTTACTGCTGGGTTACTTTCTATTACATTACATGCCTAGGTATCCCTACATCCCAATTTCTTGCTCTATTATTTTGCTTGATGGTCTCTATTTTGTAAAAATATATATTCTTTAATTTCTTTTATTTTCTCCCCTGCCCTTGACTCCTTCTCTAGGAAACTGCCCACTTCTCTCTCTTTACATCTTCCTATATCTTTTAAATTTTGCTTTTGTTAGATGCACGCCAATTGTTTGATAAAATAGCTAAATGTTTCAATTTTTTATTTACTATATATTCAAAACTTAACAGATTTAGTATGATTATATGCTGCAGTTTTATTTTAAGATGGGTTGGTAGATTGTTTCCTAATTCTTAAGCATCTTCTTGCGAAAGTATATATTCTTTGTTGTCCCACCACCCAAATTGGATTATGCAACTAAACTTATAAATTTAATATCCATTGATATTTCAAAACCAATGGTAGCTAGACTTGATATTTAGATGAACCCCATGATGTGGCTTGGTGACAAATGGGCATAGGTACAACTAACAATATAATACAATACCATTTGATGAACAAGTACTTCACCATTACTAGATGCAAAACAAATCAGGAGTTTGAATTAACTATAAAATTTGAAATTTCTCTGTTGGGACTATATGATTCTGGGTGTTGGTATTATTATTATTTTTTTAACATGTTGCAATACCATTGGACTAATATTCAGATTTTGAGATAACGTCAGATGAGATTGTAATATGTTCAGAGATTAGATATTTTCTATTGAAAAATATGACTGGTGCAAAATATCACATAATTTTTATCTATGTTTTGCAGCCACAATGCTTAATAAAAGGTATTTATATTTTCATTAAATTAAATCGAGTAGTTTTATGTTCCAATGCAAAAAAATAAAAACTATAAATTCAATTTGGGGTTTTCCTCATTAAATGTTAAAAATGGTTTTGTATTTTTTCATTTTAAATTGTTTACACATTGATTAAACTCAATGACTTGAAGAAATCATCTAAGAACATGTTATTTCATTGTTAAACCAGACACCAGGTAGCACTCAAATGTTTATCTATCCACAAGGGTTAAGGGATGCATTGATTTATATGAAGCAAGAGTACAACAATCCCAAGTTCTACGTTACTGAAAATGGTTAGTAATTAACTTAAAATAGTTCCTTAATTTTTTTTTCCACATTAATCAAGAGAAAAAAAAATCACAAAATAATTTTTTTATTATCTTGATATATAATTAAGTTATACATGCTTTGGAACAGGATATCCAGAGAAACGAAATGATACTATCCCAATAAAGACTGCATTGAAAGATATTGCGTGAATTAAATATATTATTAGCCATCTTTTTGCTATTTTAGAAGCCATGAAGTAAGTTCAAAGTGCTAAGTGCTAACAACTATCTTTCGATGATGGCAATATTATTCATAAATAGGACCATAAAATAAGTTTGTCCCATGAAACAAAGTCATCATAAAGATTATTTGTTAATGTTTGAGTGCAGGAAGGGGGTAAATGTAAATGGATACTTCATGTGGGCTTTAATGGACTGTATGGAAATGGGGTCAGGCTACACTGCTCGATTTGGGCTTGCTTGCACAGATTACCTCAACAACTTGAACAGAATCCCCAAGAAGTCTGCAAAATGGCTCAAGTCCTTTGTGGGACGTTGACCTTAATATGGATCAGCCCAGATCTCATATGTAGACCAATTGGTTTTCTGACAATTAGGGTGTGTTTGGATACCGCTTATTTTGCTGAAACTGAAAAATTATTACTGAAAGTACTGTAAATAAAGGTAAAAGTTAGTTGAAATAGTACAATGGGGCTCATGAATAGTGCCAAAAAGTGCTGTGGGGCTCATGAATAATAGCAAAAATAAGCTGAATTGTGAAATAATTTTCATTTATAATCCCAATCCAAATGCACGCTTAGTTCCAACCTTCTTAATTATCAAAATAAATTTGAGCATTTTCCCTTTGGAGTATTCCAAGCACTGAGGTTTGAGTTGAGGCTAAAACAGCCTAGTTCTCTTTGGATCGATCTTTTGTAATTCTCTTAATAATAATTCTAATAAATTAATGTGATTCACTCTCGCTGGCCAATCTTCATTTCTTCATTGTAAAATTATCGACTTTTTTTCCTTCACTTTTTATGTTTTATAATCGATAACTATTAGCTTGAGGGGTCACAAACTTCCCCACAAACTTCCCCATGCATTGCTCTTCAAATGTTTATGGATATAAACATTGTTTTTAATTTTATCAATAAAGCTATAGCATATTATTTGAGAAGTGTTATCGCGTGTACGTTTGGAAATTGTTGATTTTTTGTAGTTTATTTAATTGAATAGTATTTATCAAAAAAGTATTAAAAAAGTACATAAATTATATATTTTTGAAATATTTGACTTGTTTGAGGTTGGGTTATGTCGAAGAAGAAAATACTAGAGACTCAGGGAGAATTCTTGACCAGGAAATGGAGAATTTGTAAGTGTCTACCTCCATCTTTTTTAGTAGTTGCACGTCCTCTTATGATGCCAGCCAGTTAGAGAAAGAAAGAAAGAAAAAAGCAGTATTTGTTGAAAATTAGTGACAAGAAAGTTGTGCAAGGAAGTCTCTCATGGTCACCTGATCCATGGTTGATGGTTGAGTAAAGATTCTACTAGGTGCATGCTGCTACTAGTGATGCATGACTTGGTAAAGGGCACACTATTGATGATAGTGATGCATGACACTTGAATTGTATAGAAAATGCTTCCATTCAAAAGAGAATCTAACTGAGGTGCCACAAATGACTTGATAGAAGGCTCACACATGAAGGGGAAGCTTTTTTGTGATATTTACATGTGAGTGGTGTTGTTAGTTAAGTAGTGAAGTCCCACATTAGATACTAATGAGATTACAATTTTTTTAAGATCTAAATTTTATTATAGTAGTATATGGTATGATACTATATGAGTTAAAATGTTGTTTCCCTTACTTTGATTTATTCATATTGGCGATCTTGAGGGAATCAGCTTAGCACCGGTAATATGAAAGCTCATATATAATATATGTATTATTTGGACACAGTTAATTTGCAAAATTTTATATTTGTTTCTTGTTTTTAAGTTTTTTTCGCCGCAATTTTTTTATTTATTTTTACTGATGTTAACATTAATAAACAAAAGAAGAGTCTAAAAAGGCAAAGGGCTGTTGGAAGATCATTAGAAAAATGCTGTAGTAATGATGGAGAGGCATCTTAGCAGCCGCTGAGGCCAAATCATAGACATTTGACAAGATAACCCTAGGGGACCAAAATAGTGGTGAATCTCATCCCCTGTTGGGTGAGATAGTGCAGGTCTGTTATCATTGTCTTCGCCTGCCAATTTGGGCTTTTCTTGCCATTGTAAACCAGTTCCAAATTTCTTCTTCCTTTGAGAATGATATTATGATGGTAACCAAGTTCTCTTGCCCTTCAAAACTGTTGGGTTTTTAGACCCCTTAAAACACAATAAAATTAACCTAGTTAATTAGTCAAGTGATTACTTAGTCCAAATTCCAAAACTAGGTTATCACAATCAAACAATCATATCATGCATAGCAGCGGAAATATAAATAAGACAATGATATGATCACCCAAGAAACCAAATCGGTAAAAACCTGTGGAGGATTTAACCTAGTTATCCTCAAGGTAAACCTGAATCCACTATCTTGAAAGAATCGAAGTTCATACAATAAGACTTACAAACTCCCCATTCGACTTCTTATTGCTATTCACCAGTAGAACTTACTGACACGACCACGTGCAAGCTCCGAGACCACGGACTCCTTCTTTCTTTGGATTCTCCAGCAAATACAAGCACCCATGCTTGTGTTTCTTTAAGCTTCAATGACAGCAACTGAGTTGATCATCAAGGTGTAGATAACATCTTCTCCTTGAAAACCCTAAGCTTTGTGTAAAGGAAAGCTCCTCTAGATCTCACACGAGATTTACACAAAACAACAATATGAGCAACAACTAAAACGTGGCTAGGGTTTGCCTTATATACCTAGACAAAACATAAAACCCTAAAACGTTTTAATGAGCTAGGGCTGAGTTGGAATTCTGCAGAAAAACGCTTTAGACCCGATTTTCGATTGATCAAGCCTAAGCTTCGATCGATCGAACCAGGCAGAAAAGCATAAATAAATCCTGCAACAGCTTATTCCAACTTTACAAAAAAGAATCAACTTTAAGCAAGTCTAAACACGACTAAACATATTGTTTTGATCATGGTTTGCCAACAATACACATTAGACTTCTAAATACATAAAATCCTAAGTCTTTAGAACCTAACAAACTCCCCCTTTGGCAATCCGTGACAAAACACAACTTAAAGCTCAAAGTTTACAAAGAAAAGCCCTTTACAAAAAAATGCTCAATACAACAAATTCAATCCTAACTACTGTCCATCAGTTGCAAGTGTAGATAGCAGCTCAATTGAATCAACCTGTATATTTCCAGAAACACTAAACAAAATGCATAAACGCATGTGTGATAGAAAAACAGTTAACAAAATAAATTCTTGATTTCACAAAACAGAAAATAAAGACAAATATCAATGAATAACATCATGAATATAAGTCAATAAGCAATGAAACAAGAAACATATGAAACAAAAATGTAACTCCCCCTATCATGAATATCACAAAAAAATACATCAAGAGCTAAAAAGGAGGTAAATACACAATGAAGCACCTAGATACAATCTAATAACTTCACAAGCTCCAAAAACAAAAAACAACACTCCCCCTGAAAACAAAAAACCTACAAGAGCTCAAACACCAAAAAGTAATCTCCAAAAGTACTCAAAAGTACACAAAAGTACTCAAAAGTACGTACTCCCCCTTTTTGTGACGGAATGCCAAAGGGCAATCAAAGTCCATCATCAAAAGGAGGTGGTGGTGAGGATCGTCGAAACTATGCCAACTCTGCACGCAAAGCACGAATCTCATCGAGCATGTCCACCAAAATCTGTCCATGAGCCGCCTGAATGGTCAAGACATGATCCAACGTACGTCGAAAGTTTGAATCATCCGAAGTAGTCGGTGGAACATCATCATCAGCAGCAGCAGCACCAGACGCCTCAGTAGTATCAGCACCTGTAGAAGAGGGAGGAGGGGGAACAGCACCAGATGACGCACCAGTAGGACGCGCAAAGCCAACTCTCAAGTGAGCAGCCTGCTGCCTAAGAAAGGTGGCACCTAAGGGAGCTACAACATACACAGGCTCACCAACAAGGAAACCATCTAAACCAAGAAATAACAAAATCCTATGAATGAAAATAGGATGAATAAGAGCATGAGCGACAACAGAACTCCTATGAACTTTGTTCAAAGAACGAAGAAACAGATGAGGAAAACTGATAAGAGCATCAATAACAAGAGCGTACAAAAAGGTACATCGCTTAAGAGGGATGGTGTGGAGATGAGAAATAGGCCACAAAGAATGACACGCTATCCTAAAAAAAAGATAGGTAGACTCAGTAAGCTCAGCAGAAGTAATCCGAGGATCAGAACCCCACCGGATTGAAGATCCAGTGATGTAAGACATGATGTCGTCCAAGGGAGGAGACTCATCATAGGGATAAACAGGATGCTGAACCACAGGCACCCTAAGAGCATCAGCCACTACATCAGGGGTAATGGTGAACTCTACACCTCGTATCCAACTCTTGACTAAAGTGTTGGAATCATAGACGTGGACAGAGAGATTCGAGTAGAACTCTCTAATCAGGGCAGTCAGGGGTGGATGATCTACCTCCAACAAGGACAGCCAGCCCCTACTCTTAAAATGTGCCCTAATGGCAGGATCAATCTCATTGAACACAACAGAACGCTCAGCCCAAATCTTTCTCTTACAATTCAGCTTCTCATAAACCTCTCTATTTTTCTTACTGGGAAACAACCGACGCCAGGAAGGAGACTCAGAAGAAGTGGAGGGTGTCCTATGGGCTCTAGTCTTCCTAGGCATGGTGCTAGGGTAAGAACAAGGACACACAGCCAAAACAAAGAGAAAAACCAAAGGCAGACTGCAAGTTTGCACAAAAAAAATAGAACAAAAATTCTATATGATGCATGAACAGTTAAATGACATGATGCATGCTCTAATGCAGTGAAACAAAGTTCAATTTAAGTTCAAATGCACAAAATTTGCTTGAGCATAGAATTTCTAACAAAAACCCCAAAATTTTGAAAAACCACTTGTTCAATTTTTAAAAAATTGACCAATTGATCATCACACAAGATAGAATACAGATTATAATGATCAATTACATCAATCCAACAAGCCAATTTCATCAATTGAACCAAATTTGAACAAAATCCCCAATTCGGATACAAATAAGCCCTAGAATTTTAAATTTTCCACAAATCCCCAAATTGATCAAATTATTCAACATAGATCATGAATACAACATTGTAGCAACAAAACCCATTGATCAATTTCAAAAAATTTGGCTTGAATCATCAGAAATCCCAATTTTTGCATAGGTCCAAAAATTAAGATGCATGAAACTTGAAAATAAATGCAAAAGGAAGGGTATTAAGGTCTTACCGTCCTTGGGAGAGGAAAATCTTGCAAAAAGAACGGAGGAAAACGACAAAAAAATTTATGTGGAGCCTTGCTGAGTCGGAGAGAGAAAGAAAAGTTTGAAAAAGTTTTGAAAAAGTGAGTTGAATAAGTCAAGATCTGATTTAAAAAAAAAAAACTTATTCACGACTTTCGATTGATCGAAATTTTAGGTTCGATCGATCGAAACAAGCAGAGGCTCACCTAAATTTCTAATCGCAATTTCGATTGATCGAAAAATAGATTGGATCAATCGAAATTCTGGAAAAATAGAATTTTTGGAAAAATAAACCGGTTTTTGAATAAACTCCTCAAAGCATTGAATATTAGAAATAAAATGCATGAGTATGAGATGAAATGCTCTTCCAAAACTCATGTTTTAAACCCAGTTTTCCCAAAATTAAGATTTTCAAACATTCTCCCTTTAAATTCTCAAGCAACAATTATGTTTTGCCTAAAATGCAAGGTATTTTCCAACTTGGTTGATCAAAGCACAAACACGCACAATAACATGTACAAAGTTTAGCAAAGAGTAACTTGTGTAGTGTGTGCAACTAGCAAAAGCTTGAGATACATGTGAGGTGATATGTGAATAGCAATCAATCACAAAGTCTACACAATTCATCACATAGAATTTAAAAGAGACTATCACCTAAAAAGTTACATCATATAACTCCCACATCTCCTAGAACATAAGCTTGCAATCATGTAAGTTTCTTGAATTTTGCCTCATAATATACACACAAATTTTAATTTATTCAGAAACTTATTAAAAAGCCAGGATAATGTACACACCAATTTTAATTATGTGATTTGGCATCAAGCCTAATAGTACACACCAATTTTAAGCATTAAGCAATTAAATCGAGGCTACACCTTATATTCTTTTTGTGCATGTGCTACACTTTCTTGAGCACAAAATCTTATGATATGCACTAAGGTGTTCATGATTGGCTAGTGAATAGTGGTGAGATGGTTATTTATGCCTTTCTCAAAAGTATCAAGTCCGACAGTCAAAGAACATGTGACTTCAAGATTAAGACAAGGTGATAATCACCATAAACATCTTTCCCACACAACATGCACTACAAAGTTTCAACTAGTCAAGTGCAATAAATAAGCTCATCAAAACTAAACAAGGTACAAAAGACATGTTATGTAAAAATAAATTGACCAACCTTATTTTCAATAACCAAGAGAGTAGTGCAAAAACACAATTTGCTTCCTTTTCCTTTTTTTTTTTTTTTTTTTTTTTTTTTTTAAAAAAAAACACCTAGAATGAAATGCATGAATGTTATGCAATGCAAATCCTAGAAACAATTGAAAAGAAAAAAAAAACAAAACCAAAGAACAATGGTCACAAAGGTCGAGCAATGAAGCACAAGGACCATGTCAGAAAGACTCAATTAGTTCGAGTCTTTTGCATCCAAAATTTTTTAGATGCACCATGAGCATTGGAGTTCATGTTCACATTAGAGTGATTTCCAGCTCCAGGATTGGAATAAAGGTTTAAGGCCTTTACCAATTCACCAATGAGTACCATAGGATCTTGTGCTTGAGGCACAGGTACTGTTGGTTTGTTTGCTCTCTTAGCAGCTAGCAGCTTCTTAGCAGCTAGCAGCTTGTAACAGTTTGGACGAATGTGTCCAGACTTTTCACAAAAGTGACAAACCCAGGCAGGCTTATCATGTGTCTTGTCTTTAGAAAGGGTAGTCTTCTTGGGTTTGGACTCTTTAAGATCAACCCTAATCTTCCTAGGAGGTGTAACTTCTAAGGGTTTGACAACCTCACTCACAGGGGGTTCAGAAGAAGATGAAGGAACAAAGACAGTGGAGTTAGGTGCAGACACATTGATGCTTTCAACAAAACCTAATCCAGATTTGTCAGAAGGAGACTTTTGAACACTCAGCATATGATCAAGTTTAGAATTAGCAGATCTAGCAATAGATAAATCATGTTCCAAGTTCTTAACTTTATCAAGTAAAAGCATATTTTCCGTTTTCACATTGTTCAAAAGTTCATTAGCATCAAACAGTTTTACAAGAAAATTCTTCTTATCAAGCTCAAGAGATTCAATTTTCTTTAGGCCAAGTTCAACATTCATTGCATCCTTTGCAGCAACTTTGCAAAGTTTATTGTAGGCCTCTTGAAGATCTACATCCTCAGAGAGTTCCCCATCAGAAGGGTTCTCTTCAGCAGACACACTTTCATTGACTACAGCAGTAGCAGTGAAAGCAATGAAGTTTCCATCCTCGTCACAACCAGACTCATCATCAGAAACTTCACTATCACTAAGGGTTACAGCCATAGCCTTACTCTTAGACTTCAAGTAAGTAGGACACTCAGATTTCATGTGACCATACCCTTGACATCCAAAACATTGAGGACCCATAGAATTATTTGAAGATTGACCTACTTTTTCTCTAGGTTTTTCAATGTTGTTAACCTTAGTGGGATCATTCTTCCTAAAGTTTCTAAGTTCAGCAGAGTTCGTACCTCTTGCCCTTCTGTTACTATTCCTAAGAAAGTTTCTAAAGTTCTTGGCAAGGTAAGCAATCTCTGTAGCAGAGATCTCATCATCAAATCCACCAACCTCAACATCATCAACTGACTTAAGAGCCATTGATTTGGATTTGCTAGTTTTGGATAGGTCCAACTCATAAGATTGAAGAGATCCTACAAGTTCATCAACAGGGATGGAGTCCACATCCTTGCTCTCAGTGATGGCAGTCACTTTGACATTCCAATTTTGCTATGCCGAAGCACACAAATGTCATATTATGATTGGCGGGCAACAGTGGTGAGATGGTTATTTATGCCTTTCTCTTAGGATTTTTTTGGTCCTTCCCGTCAAAAAGAGTGATACGAGTGTTAAGTATAAGAGATAACTTAATCTTACTCATCACAAACAAAGAGCCACAAAGCTCACTTGCTTAGTTGTGCATAGAGATGCTCATCTAAGCTACAAGAGACACAAAGTTTAGAAAACTTTGTTTCAATGGCCATCTAAGGTACACAAGTACCAATGTACACAAAACACACTGTTTTTGTATTTTTTTGATTTTTCAAAAAAAAAATTTAAGAGAAAAACAAAATAAACAAAACTGAAAACAAACAAAAACATGTTAAACAACTCAAAGCATAAAACTAGACTGACTCATAACAGTAAAGCAAAACACACAAGTAATGCAAAAAAAAAAAAAAAAAAAAAACAAGAAGAGAGAGAAGAAAGTGATAGAATCACTTGGAGTCTTTTTCCTTCCACACCTTGGAAAAACCTTTCCGTCTGGCAAACCCTTGAACCGGTGGTGAAGGGGAAGAATTGAAACCATTCAAGTTCGAAAGGAACATGAGGGCTTTAAGAAGATCTCTAAGGGGAGCAAGAGAGGATTGAAGCTGATTTTGGCTTCTAGATGCTATCATGTCGTTGCTTTGTTGAGTGGCAAGCCACTTATACCAATTTGGTCGAGTATGATCAGCAACTCCATAATGATGACAGAGATGCTGCTTCTTTTGTTTAGGCTTTTGAGAGTTAGACTTCTTAGCCCTAGGGTTCTTAGCTTCCTTCTTATCTTGCTTAGGGGGTGCTCCTAAGATAGATTTACCTTTGTCTAAGTTCTCACTAGCTAAATTAGTTTTAACATTATTGTTCTCAATTTCAACATTATTGCTAGGGGGAACAAAAACAGTAGTACTAGTAGAAGCAGTATTAGAGGAAGAGAAACCATACCCTAAACCTGTTCGATCAGAAGCAGATTTTTGAAGATTGAGCATCTCATCAAGCTTTGCACTTGAAGTCCTCTCCAATTGAATTCTGACTTGAAACAGCTCCGCTTCAAGTTTCTTGGTCTTCTCAGCCAAGAAATTGTTCTCGAACCTCAGTGCTCCAATAGTCTGATTAGCCTCATCAAACTTTGTGGACAGCTCTTCATGATCAAGTTCCACATCACTGAGCTTTTTGGTGGCCAGCCTATAAAGTTTCTCATGCTTTTCAAAAATTTTGTACAATTTTTCATAGGCTATATGGATAGCATCTTGATCATCCATCTTCTCAAACTTAGACTCCACCAATTCCTCTTCTTCATCCACATCTTTAACAACCCCATCAATAGGATTAACAATGGCAGTGAAGGCATTCAAGATTCTGTCATCCTCATTGTCGGAATCATCCTCAGGCTCAGTGTCACTCAATGTAGTAGCATGTGCCTTACTTTTTCCAATAATCTTGAGATATGTGGGGCACTCCTGTTTCATGTGACCAAAGCATTGACACCCAAAGCACTTAGGTCCTGCGGGAACAGTGTACTAACCGCCATCTTGTGCATCCTTCTTCCCTTTGTCTTGGCTCTTGAACTGAGAAGGACTGAATTGCCTACGGTCCTTGTCGAAGCCCTTTCCATTGGCATTTTTCATAAACTTCTTGAACTGCCTAGTGATGTAGGACTTCATTTTAGAATCTTCATCATCGGAAGACTCATCGGTGTTAGTGCTCTTGGCCTTCAGTGCCATACTCTTACTCTTGCCCGACTTACCAATCCTAGTCAACCCTAGCTCGTAGGTCTGCAGATTACCTACCAGCTCTGTCAAAGGAATCTTGTCAATATCTTTTGATTCCTCGATCGTCGTAATCTTGGCATGGAATCTCTCAGGCAGAGATCTGAGCACCTTTCTCATAATCTTGGGTTCAGGAATGGTTTCCCCAAGATTGAAGGCTGAGTTCACTATGTCCTTGAGCTTGGCATAGAACTTATCGAACGACTCATCCTCCTCCGTCTTAATCTCTTCGAAGCTTGTAGTGAGCCTTTGTAGCTTCGAATCCTTGACAGCCTTGGTTCCCTCATAGGTTGTCTAGAGAATGGTCCATGCCTTCTTAGCAGTTTCAGTAGAGGATATCTTCTTGAATTCCTCATTAGTGATTGCACTAAATAAAACATTCAATACCCTACTATTGAAGTTTGCCGCCTTGATCTTGGCTTCATCCCAATTGACCGGCGCTTCCTTTGGCTTGGTCCAGCCTATCTCAACAGCTTGCCTCACCTTCTCATCTAGAGACTGCAAGAAAACTCTCATGCGTACTTTTCAGTATGCATAGTTAGTGCCATCAAATAAAGGAGGTATAATTAACGACTGTCCTCTATCCATGACAAACAGGGGTCAATGGATCAACACAGCAAAGATTAAACCCTAATCAGAGTGTGCCCGCTCTGATACCACTTGATAGGCCAAAAACGGATTGACCCCTTGTGATTGAAATTAATTAATTAATTAGCCAAGTTATTGATTAATCAATTTATCATGCAAAACGCGTGGTAGCACAAACAAATCACCATAAACTAAATATGCAGCGGAAAATAAATTGACACGGTGATTTGTTTATGAATGGGGAAAACCAACACGGCAAAAACCCCACCGGGTGATTTTCAGGTCACCACTCCCGAAACTCCACTATTATCACAACAAGTGGTTACGAGTAAATGAATCTCAAGTACCTTACCAACCTACAGTTGAACCCTTATCCCAATACTCAATTGGACTTGTTCTGTAGTGACAGTTCCTCATTTTGATGCACAGCTCCCAAGAACATGATTAACCAATTGCGCGAATCCAGTACGTGACTTCAATCACCAACTAAGAAGGTTGTTGGCTGCAAAGTTCTTCAGTTCATCCACACGATGAAGATCAAGAAGATGTTTGGTCACAAAACCTTACGGTGCACATACACAGCAACTTCTTCAAGAGAAAGAGATGAATTAGGGCAAGAATTTCGTCTCCGGTCACAATTTTCTTGAACAGAGTTTGCTCAATGCTTGTGCAACTTGTGAACTCTTTGAAAGCCCTTAAAACAATCCTTTTATATGTCTAGGGTTAGGAGAAAAGAAGTCCCAAAGACACATCCACGGATCCCAAGAAAAACAGATCAGAAATTCTGTTTTTGTAAACCTAAACAGATAGAAGCTGTCGAGCATCTGTCGAGCTAGCTGTCGAGCCACGGGGTTGAAACAGCTTCTTAAATCTCGACACATGCTAACTTTCGAGTTTTAGTAACTCTGCACTTTCAGCTTGTTTTCTTGGACAGACTTGAAGGCTTCAACACTTGATCTTGAAACATGGTTTTTTGAAGTATTAAACACATCATAGATCTACCAAAATACAAGTAAAGTGCGTTTTGTCAAAGGATTAGCCAATTACATAAAATCATGACATATGTTCTTAACATGTGAAATACATATGTCCTAACAAATCTAAAAAAATATTTATCGTCACATTATTTAAAATTTTAAATAACATGTCACACTATACATATACATTATTGAATTATGAAGTTCCAATTAGGAAATGTTGCTTATGTTGGAAAAATTGTATGGAGTGAATAAGAAATTGATGTTTTCTATATTCACTTGAAGATGTTATTATAAGTGGTGAAAATCCTTGAGTCACACATTGGAAATGATAGAGAATATGAGTTTGGGTTGGATATTGGGTTGGGCTTTAGGCATGTGTGGACTAGGCTCACTTATCCAATTAATAATAATATTTTATTATTTTATTTTTGAGTCAGTAAGTCTGTATATACAGCAGTTATCTCTGAAACAGTGTTTCAGTTTTAAGTTACGTATAATTTCATTGTCCCTCATTCATGAAAAAGAACTTTAAGAAAAAACTCTCCCAGTGAGAATATTTTGTGCATTCATTTTGTGTCAGAGAGAGAGAAAGAGACATTGAGTAGTTCGCAGAGCACGACTTTGTGTGCTTCGTTTTCGTGTTGTAGATCATTTTATCCTGGGAGGCAGACGTCCGTGAGTCTCAAAGCACCATAGTGATTGTGTGAGGGGCGAAATCTGCTTTAAGGAGATTGTGTCAAACACAAGACTTGATCTGAATCATCCATCCTTCACGCATTTGGTCTGTAAGTTTTTGTAATTATATTGCAGAGTTCTTCTTATATATGTACAGTATCTATTTATTGTGTTTGTTTATTATATCTATTTGTATTATTGCTTTTATTTAGATCTGTATGTTGTTCCTTTTTGCTTAATCACAAAGCAAATTGTTGAACTTTACCCAACAATCTTAAAGCAGACTTTATATATTTTAATTTACATTTGTGATTGACGGTGAAAGGAATTTTGTGTTGGTTGAAAAACACTAAATCGGTATTTGTTTTACTCTGCGTTGAAACTGGCAAAACTGATTTTGTGTTTATCGTGAACTTTGATTTTTTGATAACGTCGGTTACGTGCTGGACTGAGATTGTTGTATTATACGTTGTTGTTAGTTGTTCTTTCTTTCTTCCTTTTTATATTATTTTATTAGGACTTTTTTGTTTTATATGAATCCTTGTTTGACTGGCTTTGGTTTGTATATTTGCTGGTCTGTGCAAATTGTTCCTGCATTGTTTGGGTTTGAAATATAGTTGGCTTATATTATATTATATTATATTAGGATATCTGTGAAACTTGAATTATTGCTTGGCCGGGTTTTGTTCAGGCTGTTGTTTAGTTTGTTTGTTCTGTGCGTGCTCCTTTTCTGCAATTCGGTGTGATAGTTGGCATTTATTTCTTAAACTTGGCTGATTTTAAGGACAATTTGTTTGAATTTTGTTGAACACAGATGTCAAACAAAATGCTCAAACCAACATGAACCTTTTGTTGATACCCATTTTCGCGACACATTTTCTAAAAGCCCGATTCAACTAAGCCCGACTTCATTGTGGGCTCAATTTATGTATTATATTATATTTTATTCTTTTAAGCATGGCTCAAGCCCATGTGACTTATGGAGGAAATTGAGGAAGTGTGGTTTGGAGGGTATGGGTCGGTTCCTTTTGGACCTTTTGCATAAGCCCAACACATACGTGCTACCAAGTGAGCAAGGGACACTGGTAGCACCTTAGGCTCACGGAGAAGGTCTTGTACCCAAAATTTCCACCCCAAAACAGCTTTTATGCTCTAGGTGACTGTGGCCCAAAATTTTTGCCCAAACCCTTTTTTTCCTTTAAACATAGTTGGCTCCCATTGGCTAACTCCATCTGCTAGCCCTCACTTAGGTGAGCCTCCCAATGGTCTGAAATTTCTGACCAAAGACAACCAATTAAAGAAAACCCACTTTATTTCCAAAATCATGCTAAAAGCATACCAAACTCTTCCCTAAACAAAAGCAACCCAAGCCAAAATACCAAAATAGTATCATGGGGGATAAAAGCCTCTTCCACTACTCAAAAACTAGTCATTAGCAACACCCCAAACTCTATATAAAACTCTCTCTTCAGCTCAAAAAGGGACCAGCCATGTTCTACCTAGAGACTGGAAAACTTCAGAGCAAAAGCCCATTCAGGCAGTCAACAATCTCACAATTCTGAACCTTAGGGGTGGAAATACGGGTACAGGGAAACCTTCCCTCTCTTCCTCACAACCTCTCTCATTTTCCTCTTTTGGGTGACTGTGGGTTGAAGTTTCAAACCTGTTGAACCACGTTTTCCCCATAGAGCTGAAACTTAGGGGTGGAAATATGGGTACAGGGGAACCTTCCCTCTCTTCCTCACAACCTCTCTCATTTTCCTCTTCTGGGTGACTGCGGGTCGAAGTTTCAGATCTGTTATGTTTTTATACTTTTTCTACACTTTTGTTAGTAGCATTTTGATTCTCTCTTGTCAAAGAACCATTAGCCTTTGTTTTCTATACATTGTGAATTTTGGGCTTGATTCTCCACAAATAAACAATTCTAAAGAACCCAAGGGGAGATATGGGCCGTTTTTCGCATTTTCGGCCTTTGTCGCAAAAACGTCCCCGACACCTTTCTGCTGTGATTTCTGAAGTAAACTTGGTAGGAGGAAATACCAAGGAATGATGGGTGGACACTGGGCCTACTTGCCATATATGTTCAGAAAAGAAAATGTTTTCTACATATAATCCTGTGGGTAATGCAGAAAAAATTTTCATGGGAAATTCCTCAACCTCTAATATTGAAGGAATTGGAAACGTTGTGCTCAAAATGACTATGGGCAGGTTTCTTACTTTGAAAGATGTACTGCATGTGCCAGAAATTAAAAAGAATCTTGTATTTGGTTCATTGTTGAGCAAGAATGGTTTCAAGATGGTTTTGAGTCTGATAAATTTTCACTCTTTAAGAGTGGAATGTATGTGGGCAAAGGATATTTGAGCAATGGCTTGTTTAAGATGAATGTAATGACTGTTATTGATAATAATAAGGGTGCATCTTCTGTTTATATGCTTGAGTCATCTAATCTTTGGCATGGTAGATTGGGTCATGTTAATTATTATACTTTAGAGAGATTGATAAAGTTAAATTTATTGCCTAAATTTAAAATTGATTTTAATCATAAGTGTGAAATTTGTGTGGAAGCTAAGATGGCAAGAGCATCTTTTAAATCAGTTGAAAGAAGCACTGAACCTCTAGATTTAATACATAGTGATGTATGTGACATGAAATTTGTACAAAATAGAGGTGGTAAGAAATATTTCATCACTTTCATAGATGATTGCACTAGATACTGTTATGTGTACTTGCTAAGGAGCAAGGATGAGCCAATTGAGGCATTCATGCAATATAAGAATGAGGTTGAGAATCAACTCAACAAAAAGATTAAGGTTCTAAGGAGTGAGAGAGGTGGGGAATATGAATCACCTTTTGGTGAGTTCTGTTTACAGCATGGTATTGTTCATCAAACCACTGCACCTTATTCACCTCAGTAAAATGGAGTTGCTGAAAGAAAAAATAGAACCTTGAAGGATATGATGAATGTGATGTTGATAAGTTCCGGTTTGTTGCAGAACTTGTGGGGGGAAGCTATTCTTTCCGCCAATTATATTCTTAATAAATTGCCAGAAAAAAAACCAAGAAGACACCATATGAATTATGGAAATGTAAAATGCCTTCCTATCAATTCTTAAAGGTGTGGGGGTGTCTAGCAAAGGTGGCTGTCCCTTCTCCTAAAAGGATAAAGATAGGATCAAAATCAGTGGATTGTGTTTTCATTGGTTATGCTCATAATAGCAGTGCATATTGGTTTCTAATTCATAAATCTGACATTCTTGACATGAATGCGAATACTATTATTGAATCAAGGAATGCAGTATTTTTTGAAGAAATATTTCCTTACAAATCCACACAAGTATCAAGTTCTCTTAAGAGAAACTTTAAGTCTACGTCTAGTACCTCTCATGATCAAGAGTTGATGGAAGAGAGGAATGAGGTTAAGCTTAGACGCAGTAAGAGGGCTAAAACGTCAAAATCGTTTGGTCTAGAATTTCTAACTTATATGTTAGAAGATGAACCTCAAAGCTTCAAGGAAGCTATCTCTACACCTGAGGCGCCTTTCTGGAAAGAAGCTGTCAATAGTGAGATTGAATCCATCTTACAAAATCATACATGGGAACTAGTGGATCTTCCACTAGGTTGTAAACCTCTAGGATATAAATGGATATTCAAGAGGAAATTAAAGGCTGATGGATCTATTGCCAAGTACAAGGCAAGACTTGTTGTAAAGGGTTACAAACAAAAGGAATGTGTGGATTATTTTGACACATATTCACCTGTTACAAGAATAACGTCCATTCGGATGTTGGTGGCTATTGCAGCGTTGCATAACCTACAGATACATCAAATGGATGTAAAAATAGCATTCTTGAATGGTGAATTAGATGAGGAGATTTATATGGAACAACCAGAGGGGTTCATTGTTCCTGGTTAAGAAAAGAAAGTGTGCAGGCTTGTTAAATCTCTTTATGGATTAAAGCAAGCTCCAAAGCAATGACATGAGAAATTTGAGAATGCAATGATGTCAAATGGGTTTAGAATCAATGAGTGTGACAAATGTGTGTATATTAAAGACACTGCAAATGGCTATGTCATTGTGTGTCTCTATGTTGATGATATGCTTATTATAGGTAGCAATAATGATATCATTAAAGCTACCAAGAGAATGTTGACTAATGAGTTCGACATGAAAGATTTAGGTGTTGCAGATGTGATACTAGGAATGAAAATTTCTAGAAAATCTGATGGACTTGTCTTATCTCAATCACATTATATTAAGAAAGTTCTTGAGAAATTCAAGGAATATGATGACAGTCCAGTGAGAACACCTATAGATGTAAATTTACATCTAACTAAGAATAAAGGGCAAGGCATATCTCAATTGGAGTATTCGAGAATAATAGACAGTCTTATGTATATAATGAACTGCACTAGACCGGACATAGCATATGCTATCAGCAAGTTGAGTAGATACACTAGTAATCCAGGGGAAGACCACTGGAAGGCAATAGTTAGGGTTTTGAGGTATTTGAAATACACCCTAAACTATGGGTTGCACTACACTCGGTATCCAGCTGTACTAGAAGGGTATAGTGATGCTAATTGGATATCCGACACAAAAGACACCAAATCCACGAGTGGATATGTCTTTACACTTGGTGGTGCAGCGGTATCTTGGAAGTCTTCTAAACAAACATGCATTGCTAGATCCACAATGTTATTAGAATTTATCGCATTGGACAAAGCAGGAGAAGAAACAGAGTGGCTTTGTCATTTTCTGGAGGATATGCCAATGTGGATGAAACCTGTGCCCTCTATTTGTATACATTGTGATAGCAAATTAGCTATTGGTAGGGCACAGAATCATATGTACAACGGTAAGTCTCGACATATACGTCGAAGACATAATACTGTGAGGCAGTTGCTCTCTAATGGAATTATTTCCATTGACTTCATAAAGTCAAAAGAGAATATAGCGGATCCGTTAACCAAAAGTTTGAGTAGAGAGCAAGTAAACTGCTCATCGAGGGGAATGGGGTTAAAGCCTATTACATAAAAGTCTCCAGGATGGCAACCTAACCTAGCTGACTGGAGATCCCAAGATCTAGGTTCAAAGGGACAACCAAATCGTGGAGACTAATTTTTATCACTATGGAGATAACATTTCCCTCCCATTCCTATGATGAAATAGTGATGCCTGTAAGCGATGTTCAGGGTAAGCTTTGCTTTTAATGATTCTTATATCTTGGAATTCTGAGTGGGGTATAGCAGGATACTCTTAATAAGAATCACCTATATGAGTGTGAAGTGGGCCACTTCCATGAGAGTTTCAAGGCTGAATTCTCTAAAGCACTTCATGAATTTACCAGGATATGTTCAGGGCCGAAATGAACATAACTATAAGAATCGAAAAATGTCCGAAAAGGAGCTGTGTGAATTCTATTGTCTTGGTATACACAAATAGCTGACAGTTTAAAAACATCGTGTTCACTGATTAGCTAGTATATCCGATAGTCTTTCACAAAGGAAGGTTCAAAGCCAAAAGCCACCTCTCCTGATACAGTAACTTTTCTTCTACTCTCTCTGTGTTTGCATCATCATTTGCATTGTGCTTTATCAATTTCTATTCATGTGGGGGATTGTTGGAAAAATTGTATGGAGTGAATAAGAAATTGATGTTTTCTATATTCACTTGAAGATGTTATTATAAGTGGTGAAAATCCTTGAGTCTCACATTGGAAATGATAGAGAATATGAGTTTGGGTTGGATATTGGGTTGGGCTTTAGGCATATGTGGACTAGGCCCACTTATCCAATTAATAATAATATTTTATTATTTTATTTTTGAGTCAGTAAGTCTGTATATATAGCAGTTATCTCTGGAACAGTGTTTCAATTTTAAGTTACGTATAGTTTCATTGTCCCTCATTCATGAAAAAGAACTTTGAGAAAAAACTCTCCTAGTGAGAATATTTTGTGCATTCATTTTGTGTCAAAGAGAGAGAAAGAGACATTGAGTAGTTCGCAGAGCACGACTTTGTGTGCTTCGTTTTCGTGTTGTAGATCATTTTATCTTGGGAGGCAGACATCCGTGAGTCTCAAAGCAACACAGTGATTGTGTGAGGAGCGAAATCTGCTTTAAGAAGATTGTGTCAAACACAAGACTTGATCTGAATTATCCATCCTTCACGCATTTGGTCTGTGAGTTTTTGTAATTATATTGCAGATTTCTTCTTATATATGTACAGTATCTATTTATTGTGTTTGTTTATCATATCTGATAGTTTTTAGACCCCTTAAAACACAATTGGATTAACCTAAAAAATTAGCCAAGTGATTACTTAGTCCAAATTTCAGATCTAGGTTAACACAATCAAATAATCATATCAATGTAAAGTGTGGAATATAAAGAATACAAAGATATGATGACCTAGGAAACCACACCGGTAAAAACCTAAAGAGGATTTAACCTAGCTATCCTCAAGGTAAACCTGAATCCACTATGAAAGAATCGAAATTTTACAATAGCGACTTAGACCACTAACATCCTATTACTACGCACCAGTAGAAACTTACTGACATGACCACGTGCAAGCTCCGAGACCACAGACTCCTTCTTTCTTGGATTCTCTAGCAAATACAAGCACACCCGCTTGTGTATCTTTAAGTTCTTATAGCAACAACTGAATGATCATCAAGTTCTTGAACGAATTACCTCTTGATAATCCTAAGCTTGTGTAAAGGAAAGCTCCTCACAGATCTCACAAGAGATTCACACAAACAGCAATATGAGCAACACATAAAACGTGGCTAGGGTTTGCCTTATATACCTAGGGCAAAAACATAAAACCCTAAACGTTTTAATGAGCTAGGGCTGAGTTGGAATTCTGCAGAAAAACGCATTCTGCCCGAGATTCGATCGATCGAGCCAGGCCGAAATGCACTAATACTTTTGTAACAGCTCGATTCCATCTTTACATAAAAGACACAACTTTGAGCAAGTCTAAACAAGACTAAACAAACTGTTTTGATCATGGTTTGCCAACAATACACATTAGAGTTCTAAATACATTAGTTCCTAACTCTTTAGAACTTAACAAACTCCCCTTTTGGCAATCCGTGACAAAACACAACTAAAAGCTAAAGTTTACAAAGAAAAACTCTTTACAAAAAAAATGCTCATTATAACAAATTCAATCCTAACTACTATCCATCAGTTGCAAGTGTAGACAGCAGCTCAATTGAATCAACCTGTATATTTCCTGAAACACTAAACAAAACGCATAACCGCATGTGTGGAAAATACAAGTAAACAAAATAAATTCTTGATTTCACTCAACAAAAAATAAAGACATATATAAATGAATAACTCATAAATATAGATCAATAAGCAGTGAAACAAGAAACATATGAAACAATAAATGTATCTCCCCCTAACATGAATAGCCCAACAAAAATACATCAAGAGCCAAAAAGGTAAATACAAAATGAAGCACCAATATACAATCTAATAGCTCCACAAGCTCCAACATACAAAAAAAAAAAACTCTCCCCCTGAAAAACAAAAACTTTACAAGTACTCAAATCCAAAAGTACTCCTTATTTTTGTGATGGAATGCTAAAGGGCAATCAAACTCCATCATCAAAAGGAGGTGGCGGTGAGGATCGTCGAAATGGTGCCAACTCTACTCGCAAGGCACGGATCTCATCGAGCATGTCCACCAAAATTTGTCCATGAGCCGTCTAAACGGTCAAGACATGATCCAACGTACGTCGAATGTCAGAATTATCCGAAGTAGTCGGTGGAGGAACATCAGCATCAGCAACACCAGCACTAGATGCCTCAGTCATAGCAGCACCTATAGAAGAGGGAAGAGGGGGAATAGCACCAGATGACTCACCTCTAGGACGCGTAGAGCCAACTCTCAAGTGAGCAGCCCTCTGCCTAAGGAAGGTGGCACCTAAGGGAGCTACAACATGTACGGGCTCACCAGCAGGGAAATAAGCTAAACCAAGAAACAACAAAATTCTATGAATGAAAATATGATGAATAAGAGCATGAGCAACGACAGAACTCCTATGAACTTCGTTCAAAGAACGAAGAAACAGATGAGGAAAACTAATAGATGCCCCAGAAACAAAAGCGTACAAAAACACACATCGCTCAAGAGGGATGGTGTGGAGATGAGAAATAGGTCACAAAGAATGACACGCTATCCTAAAGAAAAGATAGGAAGTCTCAGTAAGCTCTGCAGACGTGATCCGAGGATCAAAACTCCACTGGATAGAAGACCTAGTGGTGTAAGACATGATGGTATTAAGGGGTGGAGACTCCTCATAAGGATAGATAGGCTGCCTAACGACCGGAACCCCAAGAGCTTCAGCCACTATCCTAGGGGTAATGGTGAACTCAACACCTCGTATCCAACTCCTAACAAGGGTGTTGGAATCATAGGCGTGGCAAGAGAGATTCGAGCAGAACTCTCTAATCAGGGTGGTCGGGGGTGGATGATCTACCTCCAACAAAGACAACTAGCCTCTTCTCTCAAAGTTTGCCCTAATGGCAGGATCAACCTCACCTAACACAACAGATCGCTCAGCCCAAATCTTTCTCTTACAGTTCAGTTTCTCATAAACCTCTTTGCTTTTGTCATTCTGAAACAACTCACTCCTAGAGGGAGACTTAGAGGAAGTGGAGGGTGTCCTATGGGCTCTAGTCTTCCGAGGCATGGTGCTAGGATAAGGACAAAGACACAAAGC
Organism: Notholithocarpus densiflorus; assembly: GCA_030021035.2. Taxonomy (NCBI): domain Eukaryota; kingdom Viridiplantae; phylum Streptophyta; class Magnoliopsida; order Fagales; family Fagaceae; genus Notholithocarpus; species Notholithocarpus densiflorus. The sequence continues at coordinate 42,495 of JARYZH020000600.1, forward strand.
AGAATAAAAGATCAAAACAAAAACAAAAACCAAGAGAAGATTGCAAGTTAGCACAAAAAAAATATAGAACAAAAATCTATATGATGCATGAACAGTTTAAATGTCATGATGCATGCTCTAATGCAGTGAAATTAAGTTCAAATGAAGTTCAAGTTCACAAAATTGGCTTGAGCATAGAGTTTCTAACAAAAACCCCAAAAATTTGAAAACCCACTTGTTTAATTTGTAAAAAATTGACCAATTGATCATCACACAAGATTGAATACATAAAATAATGATCAATTACATCAATTCAACAAGCCAATTTCATTAATTGAAACCAATTTGAACAAAATCCCCAAATTCGGAGAAAAACAAGCCCTAGAAATTTCAATTTCTCACAAAACACCAAATATCAAATTAAACATCATAGATCATGATTATAACATTATAGGAACAAAACCCAATGATCAATTTCAAAAAAAAAATGGCTTGAATCATCAAAAAACCCAATTTGTAAAGTTCCAAAAATACCCAATGAAATTCATGAAGAAATGCATGAAAACATGAAATAAAATGCAAAAAGAAGGGTATAAAGGACTTACCGGCTTAGAAAGAGGAAAACCTTGCAAAAATTTTGGAGGAAAACGACAAAAAATTTGTTGGTGAGCCTTGTCCAAATCGGAGAGAGAGAAAAGTTTGAAAAACTTTTTGAAAAGTAAGTTTGAACAAGTCAAACTCTGATTTTTAAAAACCTGATTCACGATTTTCGATTGATCAAAAATCAGTTTCGATTGATCGAAACAGACATAGGCTCCCTTAAATTTTTAATTGCAATTTCGATTGATCGAAATACAGCCTCGATCGATCGAAATTCTGGAAAAAACATAGTTTTGAAAAACAGTCCAGTTTTGTGCATAAACTCCTCCAAGCATTGAAAAATATGAATAAAATGCATGAGAATGAGATGCAAAGTTTTTCAAAAACACAAGTTTTAAACCTGGTTTATCCAAAATTAAGATTTTCAAACATTCTCCATAGATTCTTAAGCATCAAATCTGTTTTGCATAAAAACTCAAAGTATTTGCAAACTTGGTTGGACAGACCAAAAACACACATATTAACATGTACAATGTTTAGCAAAGAGTAACTTGTGTAGTGTGTGCAACTAGCAAAAGCTTGAGATACATGTGAGCTGATATGTGAATAGCAATCAAACACAAAATCCACAAAATTCATCACATAGAATTTGAAAGAGACTATCACCAAAAGAGTTACATCATATAACTCTCACATCTCCTAGAAAACAAGTTTACAATCATGTAAGTTTCTTGATTTGCCTCATAATATACATACCAATTTTATTTTAGCAGAAACTTATTAAAATAGCCAAGATAATGTACACACCAATTTTATTTGTTTGATTTAACATTAAGTCTAATAATGTACACACCAATTTTAACATTTAAACCGAGGCTACACCTTATGTTCTTTTTGTGCATGTGCTACACTTTCTCGAGCACAAAATCTTACGATATGCACTAAGGTGTTCATGATTGGCTAGTAAACAGTGGTGAGATTGTTATTTATAGCTTTCTCAAAAGGTTCAAGTCCGATAATCAAAGACATGTGACTTCAAGATCAAGACAAAATGATCAAAAGCTATAAACATCTTTCCCACACAACATGCACTACAAAGCTTCAACTAGTAAAGTGCAATAAGTAAGCTCATCAAAGCTAAACAAGGTACAAAAATATGTTATGTGAAAATAAATTGACCAACCTTGTTTTCAAAACCAAGAAAATAGTGCAAAACACAACTTGTTTCCTTTTTCTTCCTTTTTTTTTAATTTTATTTATTTAAAAAAAACAAAAACAACCTAGAATGAAATGCATGAATGTTATGCAATGCAAATCCTAGAAACAAAGAGAAAAAAAAAAAAAAAAAAAAAACAATGGTCACAAAGAATAGCAATGAAGCACAAGGACCATGTCAGAAGAACTCAATTGGATTGAGCCTTTTGCATCCAAAACTTTTTAGATGCACCACGAGCATTGGAGTTCTTATTCACATGAGAATGATTTCCAACTTCAGGATTGGAATAAAGGTTTAGAGCCTTTACCAATTCACCAATGAGTACCATAGGATCTTGTGCTTGAGGCACAAGTACTTTTGGTTTATTTGCTCTCTTAGCAGTTTGTAGCTTGTAACAGTTTGGACGAATGTGTCTAGACTTTCCACAAAAATGACAAACCCATGTAGGCTTATCATGTGACTTGTCCTTAGAAAGGGTATATTGCTTAGGTTTAGACTCTTTCAGTTCAACCCTAATCTTCCTAGGAGGTGTAACATCTAAGGGTTTGACAACCTCACTCATAACCTCACTCACAGGGGGTTCAGAAGAAGATGAAGGAACAAAGATAGTGAAATTAGGTGCAAACACATTAATGCTTTCTATAAAACCTAAACCAGTTTTGTCAGAAGAAGACTTTTGAACACTAAGCAAATGATCAAGTTTGGAACTAGCAGACCTATTAGATTATTCTCTAGCAATAGAAAGCTCATGTTCCAAATTATTAACTTTTTCAAGCAAAAGCATGTTCTCAGTCTTAACATTATTCAAAAGTTCAGTAGCATCAAACAATTTAACAAGAAAAATTTTCTTATCAAGCTCAAGAGAGTTCCCCATCAGAAGGGTTCTCTTCAGCAGATACACTTTCATTGACTACAGCAGTAGCAGTGAAAGCAATGAAGTTTCCATCCTCGTCACAACCCGACTCATCATCAAACTTCACCATCACTAAGGGTTACAGCCATAGCCTTAACCTTAGACTTCAAATAAGTAGTGATAGTTCCTTGGAAATCAGTAGGTTGATAAATCTCGGGCGCTGATGATCTTAGGGCTTGGTCCTGGAAACAAAAACTAAGTCAGAGGGGACCGGTCAAAAGTCCTCCGATGATGAAGTCAGTGGATTTGTAATTCACTGTAAAACGAAAATAATTTCTGAGAAAAGTGTCTGAATGCCCCTACCTTTTCCTCGAAGACTGTTTATATAGCATGTTTGAAACGGTTATTTGTTTAATAACCGTTCCTATTATTAAGGAGTTTGGAAGGTGTGGAGTAACTTCCATAACTGCCATGGAAGTTACCTCAGTTGGACTTGGGTTGCATAATAGTTAATGGAGAACTCCGCATATAGTAGTCTAACTCAATGAACTCGTCCATCTTTTATTAAGAACGGACGAGGTTATTAGGGACGACTTGTGTATTTATTTTTTCCAAATTTCATGTAGACCTCGTTCGTCCAAACGATTATGAGGATGGACGAGCTCCTCATGGGACCTCGTTTGTATAAGGACGAACGTGGTCACTAAGGACGCTTGGGATGATCATCTCGTGTTTGGTTCGTCCTACTTGGTCTTTCAATGGACGAGTCATATGGACGACTTTAGTAGTTGGTGCTTTTTGTAACACCATCAGTTGCCCCCTCGTCCATATGAGTCGTCCAACGGATCGGGTGACCTGCCGACACGTCCTTGGACGTATTTTACTGGTGTCAATAAATCAACATGCCACGTGTCATTTTTTTATTGGCGACTAGTCTCGTCGATTTAGTTTTTCAAGGTAGGTGCCACGTGTCATCCTCGTATTGGTGGAGTCGTTTCAAATGCTCAGATCAACATCCTATAAATAGTGGAGTACCTCCCTTAACCCTACCCATTTCAGAAATTTTCTTCCTTGACATCCATCGTCTAGAGCCTTGTCTAGGAGTTTCTCCGCGTCTAGAGTCCTCTTCCGTCTAAAGCCAGGTATTCTTCTTTTCTCCATCTATAGGTTCTAAGTTTCTTTTGTCAAAAATGTCAGTTGCTTCTTCGTCTAATGATAGTATTGATAAGGCCATAGAGGAGTATTATGATGATAGTAGTGACGAGTCTAGTTCTAATAGGACTAGTGACGTTAGTGGAGGAAGTACTGACGAGGATTATTCTTCCAGGGCCCCTGGGTTTCCTATTGAAGTCTTCCAGGAGCAACTTAGGAGAGCTTCTGGCTCTCAAGCTGGCTCCCCGTCCAGTGTCCCCTTGTCTAATCCGACAGACGAGGAGGAGATCGTCTTTAGTTGTGCGGTAGGCGTTCATTCCAAGATGGATGAACAAAGACTTAGTAATCTTAAATCTTGGTACCAAATTCCGGACGAGTTTAACCCTAGGCTTCCCGTCCGTGGAGAGTGGTGTTGTAATCCTCGTTTTGGAATAGGCGTCTATAAAGCTTATTTCCTAGGTGGACTTAGGTTTCCATTAAATGCATTCGCTAGAGAGTTGTTGGTTAGGTTGGGATTAGGCGTCTGTCAGTTTAATCCTAATGCGTGGAGATTAGTCATCTCCATGCAAATTTTGTGGAGGGAAGTTTTTGGTGGGAATCGTCCTCTCACTATGGATGAGTTCCTTTATTGTTATAAACCTTCTGAAATAAGTCAGTCCAACGGTTTTTACCAGTTCACTGCTAGGGGGAATGATTGTAGGTTAATCAAGTCCCTAGCTTCGTCTGATAGGAAATGGAAGACGGAGTATATTTTTGTTTCTAGTTTTTGGGCAAGGAACCCTGTGGACGTTGGCAGGGATCCCTTTCCTCCTTATACTGGGGACTTAGGGAACCTTCGTCCTGAAGGTACGTCCCTTCCATTTGTTTACTTTTCTCTTTCTATTTGATTTGTTTGCAATTTCTAACTTTTATTTACACACTGCGTTGTAGCCGTCAAACGTCCGTCTTTAAGCAAATTCCATCGTGACCGCGTCCATAGGGCTCGTCTTCACACAGACAAGAGTTTTCATTCTCTAGTCAATCTTAGACTTCTTGCCAAGTGGGGTTTGGGTCCTGAACCATCAGCTGAGGCTATTGCACACGAGATTACCGTGCGCAAAAGTAAGTCTTAAGTTGAGTTTTTTTTTTTTTTTTTTTGGTAAATTCTATGTTATACATTCCTGATCTGTTTATTATCTTATTTTAGGAATGTCAACAATGAAAGAAAACAAAGAGAAGGAAGTAGGTGAGGAAAAACGTCCTGAGGCTCAGCCTCAGGATCGTCATGAGGTTCGTCCTACGGCTGGGGATAAAAGAAAGCTCTTACCAAAAAACTTAGATTTAGAAGGGCTTCCTAGTCGTCGAGACAAAAGAGTGAAACATAGCTCGTCCAAGGTGGTTAAGTCTAAACCTCCCCAACCCCAACCTTCCATCCAGATAGTTGACATGGATTCGTCCACTCCAATTGAGTCCACTCCGTCTAAAACTCCATCATCCAAGATTCCTTTGTCCAAGTCAACTGTGCTTGGCTCGTCCCAGCCTTCTGAAAAGATCTCCACAAACATCATTGAAAATGAAGATCTGGCTTGGGAGTGTTTTCAGATGGCTGTCTTGGACGAAGACATAAACACCTGTTATAACATGGGCTTAAAGGAGTTTGAACACTCTGGCGTCCATGACCTCTTTAAGGTATGTTCATATCTCTTTCTCACACACTCTGGTGTCCATGACCTTTTTAAGGTATGTTCATATCTCTTTCTCATCCTTGTTTAACAATTTTTCTTCGTTTAACCACCCTTTGCCTTTTACCTCTTTATAGGCCATGTCAAAGTTTATGGCGGCGTCTAGACAGGCAACAGAATTGGACAAGACGAGGATTTTGTTGGAGACAAGGATTCAAGAAGTGAATGCTGACTGCAAAAAATGGGCTGGGGTTGCTGCAAAAGCTAAGGGGGAAGTCACTGAGCATAAAAAGCTGATCGAGGAGCTAAGGACTGATGCAGTGGAGAAAGATACCCGTATCGACCATTTGCAGAAGACGAATGACGATCTAAGTGCTCGTCTCTCCAAGGCAAAAGAGGACGCTGTGGCTGAATTCAAGTCGTCCAAAGAGTACACAGATGCATTGGATCGTAATTATGCAGCTGGTTTTGAAGATTTCAGGTTGGACGTTGTTGAAAACTTCCCTGAAGTGGACTTCAGCTCCATCAAGCTCAATCTGAATGCTGCTACCAGTTCTCTTCTTCAAACCAACTCTGAGGACGTTAACTTGGAGGACGATGCCTCTACCCAGCCGTCTAAGGAAAACCTCAAGGTGGATGCCCCCCCTGCTTAAGGATGAGTTTTTACAAAACTTTGTACTTTTCCTTTCTTATTTTTGTTTGGCCCTTAGTTTTGGGACCTTTTGATGCAATCTGAATACATTAGGCTCGTCCATGGTTTTAGGACGAGTCATTAAACTTGTACTTTCATAAAGGTGTTTGGACGTTGGTCGTCTGCCTTTAAAACAATCGAATGAGTGCTAGTGTATATAGACGTGTATATATATATATATTTTTTTTTATTTTTATATGCATGGACGAGACGTTTCATTTTTATATACAAGACTTCGCGCTTGACTCGTCCATATTTCATATATATACTTATACCATTTTTATTGGAATTTCACCAACTGTAATTTGTTTGTGAAATGGTAATTTTTAGCATTACTCGTCCTTGGACTGGACTGATTTTCATGTTTAGTGAGGATTAGACCCTACGTTCTACTCGTCCATGGGCTAGATTGTTTTAGCAGGTGCTTTAACAAGTTTAAAACACTCGTCTATGCATTTCCTCGTCCATGGTCTGGATATGCATTATGCTTTACTTCGTCCATTGTGTGGACGAGTATGCCTTGGCCCACTGGTTTGCTCAAGGTATAGGTTTTACCTCGTCCTTTTCTATGGACGAGGGTGCCTTAATCTTGCTTTATCTTAGGAAAGCTTTAGACGTCACATCTCCGCGTCCAGAGAATTTATTCGTCTTAAAAAATTGTTTTAGCCCCCTTGTGGGTTAGCTTGAACGAAAATAGCTTGGAGATTTGAGATTCACACAACATTTTGTACATGACATAAATATTGTTTACAGATAAGGCATATACATACTAATGCCTTTTTATTTAATAAGTACAAACTCCATAACTTCGTCCATAATTACGGCACAACATAAATAATAAAGTAGTAGTATTAAACACACAACATCAAACATAAGTAGAATGAAAATACTGACAAGCTCCACGCTCATCTATAATAGTACTCGTCCAGGCTTACTTTTACTGATAGTACCTCCTCAGGTGCTCCACATTCCAAGGATGCTCCAATTTCCTCCCGTCCAGGGCCTCCAAGTAGTAAGATCCTTGCCTTTTACAGTTGATAACTCTGTAGGGTCCTTCCCAATTAGGGCCCAATTTCCCATGAACTGGGTTTTTGGTCGCCAAAGAGACCTTTTTCAGGACAAGATCTCCTATGTTGAACCGCCTTGGCTTCACCATTACATCATATTGCCTGGCCATGAGGTTCTTGTACCTTGCTGTTCTATGCTCTGCATCTGTCCTTACCTCGTCTATTAGATCAATGTTCAAACGGAGTTGCTGCTCATTATCCTTATCTTGATACGTCATCACCCTGTAATTGGCCATGTGCACCTCTGCAGGTATGACTACTTCGCTTCCGTAGGCTAGCTTGAAAGGAGTTTCCCCCGTAGGGGTTCGTACTGTCGTCCTGTACGCGCATAGAACGCCTGGTAACTCATCTGGCCATACTCCCTTTGCCCCCTCAAGCCGAGTCTTGATGATTTTCAACAAGGATCAGTTTGCAACTTCAGCTTGACTGTTTGCTTGGGGATGGGTGGGCGAGGAATAATGATTTTGAATTTCGAAGTGTGCACAGAAGTCCTGGAAGAGTGCATTGTCAAATTGTCGTCCGTTGTCAGATACCAACACTTTTGGCACTCCAAACCTGCACACGATGTTCTTCCACACGAAATTCTTAACATTCTGTTGTGTGATATTTGCTAACGGTTCAGCTTCTACCCATTTGGTGAAATAATCAATGCCCACCACTAGAAACTTCATCTGCCTTGTGCCCAGTGGGAAGGGACCCAAAATGTCTAGTCCCCATTGTGCAAAGGGCCACGGTGCCATCGTCGGGGTGAGATACTCTAATGGCTGCCTAGGGACATTACTAAATCGTTGGCATTGGTCACATACCTTGACATAAGCTTTCGCATCTTCTTGAACAGTTGGCCAATAATACCCTGCATGGACGACCTTGTGGATAAGTGATTTGGCTCCCGAATGATTTCCACAGGCTCCTTCATGAACTTCCCGTAAAACATAGTTTGCCTCGTTCGGTGCCAGACACCTGAGATAAGGTTGAGAGAAGCCTCTCTTGTACAGAACTTCATCCATAAGGACATACCTGGCTGCTCTGACCCTGATTTTTCTAGCCTCATCCTTCCCTTCAGGAAGCTTCTTGTCCTTCAAGTATGATACTATTGGGGTCATCCAATTTTCTTCATTCCCTATTTGCTGCACTTCTGGGAGATCTATACTTAGGACGTATTGAATTTCATCGAATTCGTCCATGGCTCCGATCGCTGAGGCTTCCTTTGCTAAAGTATCTGCTTCCACGTTCTCCTCCCTTGGGATTTGAACAAAGTTAGCTGCCTTGAATTTCTTCACAAGGCGTAACACTTTTTCTAAATATTTTTTCATTCGTCCTTCCTTTGCCTCATACGTTCCATTTATTTGGCCCATGACTAACTGAGAATCTCCTAGGATGAGTATTGATTTCGCTTCCACAGACTTAGCCAGTTCCAACCCTTTAAGAAGGGCTTCATACTCAACTTCATTGTTGGTTGCTTGGTATTGCAGACGAATCTTATGCTTCAACTTATCTCCTTCAGGGGATTGCAAAACCACTCCTATTCCTCCTGCATGTTGCGTGGATGAACCATCCACATGGACGACCCATTTTTTACTGTCTTCCATTCCTTCTACGTTATCACACATTGGTGTGAATTCCGCTATAAAGTCTACCAGGGCCTGAGCCTTTATAACATGCCTTGGTTGGTATCGGATGTCAAACTCACTGAGTTCAACAACCCATTGGACCAATCGTCCCGCGGCTTCCAACTTGCTCATGGCTTTCTTGAGTGGGTGGTTCGTCATAACATTGATTACATAGGCTTGGAAATAATGCCTCAGCTTCCTGGAAGCCGTGATAAGTGCGAAAGCTAGCTTTTCTATTAGCGGATATCATCCTTTCGCTCCCCTCAATGCCCTGCTTGTATAATACACTGGCTTTTGTACTTTTCCTTCCTCTCTTATCAATGATGAGCTTACGGCATGCGGGGTCACTGCCAGGTATAAAAACAGCTCTTCTCCCATCACGGACGGACTCAGCAGCGGAGCTGTTGTAAGGTACGCCTTCAGATCCTCGAAAGCTTTCTGACATTCATCGGTCCATTAGAATGCTTTTCTAAGAACCTTAAAAAATGGCAAACATTTGTCAGTAGCTTTAGAGACAAACCTGTTAAGTGCAGCGATTCGTCCAGTGAGGGATTGAACTTCTTTGGTATTTTGCGGAGGCTTCATGTCCAGTATTGCTTGAATTTTATCAGGGTTCGCTTCAATTCCCCTGTGGGAGACCATAAATCCAAGGAATTTCCCTGATGATACCCCAAAAGCACATTTGCTAGGGTTCAGCTTCATATGGTACTGTCTTAGTGTGTCAAATGTCTCTTGTAGGTCGTCTAGATGCCTCCCCTTGTCCTGACTCTTCACTAGCATGTCATCTACATAGACTTCCACATTCCGCCTAATCTGTGGACGAAACATGTGGTTGACCAATCTCTGATATGTCGCCCCTGCATTCTTTAAGCCAAAGGGCATCACCTTATAACAGAACAAGCCTTGACTGGTGACAAAGGATGTCTTCTCTTGGTCTACCTCGTTCATCCTTATCTGATTGTATCCAGAGAAAGCATCCATGAAGCTAAGCAACTTATGCCCCGCCGTAGAATCTACCAACTGGTCAATGCGTGGTAGCGGGTAGCTATCCTTGGGGCAAGCCTTGTTTAGATCGGTGAAGTCTACACACATTCTCCACTTGCCATTTGCCTTCTTGACCATCACTACATTGGACAACCAATCCAGATAGTACACTTCTCGAATGAACTTCGCCACAATTAACTTTTGGACTTCGTCTTTGATAGCACTATCTCTCTTAGGGGCAAACACCCTTTTCTTTTGTCGCAACGGCTTGGAGGAAGGACACACATTCAGACGGTGGGTAATGACATTAGGATCTATACCTGGCATATCATCATGACTCCACGTAAACACATCAATATTTTTCTTCAAAAAATGGATGAGGTCCTTCTTAACCTTCTCCTCTAGATCTGCTCTAACCCTGGTACACCTCTCAGGGTCATTTTCATCTAAGGGAATATCTTCCAACACTTCAGTAGGCTCTGCTGCAATTCTCTTTTCTTCGATATTCATAGTCTGAACTTGTTCATCCATGGCCAACATGGCCAAGTAACATTCTCTTGCTGCTAGTTGGTCTCCTTGTACCTGTCCCACTCTGTGTTCTGTTGGAAACTTGACTGATAGGTGGTAGGTAGATGTAACAGCATTTCAACTATTTAAAGTTGGCCTTCCAATTATGGCGTTGTAGGAGGATGAATAATCTACCACAAGGAAGTTCACATCCTTGGTGATCTGTCGTGGGTACGCCCCCACTACGATTGATAAGGAAATAGTACCCATAGGCTGGACCTTTATTCCACCAAAACCTACTAGGGGGGAGTTTACTGGGCGGAGGTGGTCTCGTCCTAACCTCATCTACTGAAAAGCTGGATAATATAAAATGTCTGCCGAGCTTCCGTTGTCCACTAGCACTCTTCTAGTTGTGTAGTCAGCAATAAGTAAGGTGATGACAATAGCATCATCGTGTGGGTGATGAACTCTTTCAGCGTCTTTGTCTGTGAAGGTGATTGCTTGTTCATCCGTGGACCTCGCTCTTGGTGATCGTCCAGAAAGTTAGACGCTCTGCACTACCTTCAAGTACGCTTTCTTGGACTTGAATGACTGGCCTGTCGAACTTCCCCCTATGATGACTCTTATTTCTCCGAGCGGTGGTCGCGATGACTCCTCCATCTTCCCCTTCAGTTTCTCGTCCTTGTGGTCTCGTCCAAGGAAATTCTTCAACTTCCCTTGCCTTATGAGATTTTCAATTTGCTGCTTTAAATCAAAACACTCGTCTGTATCATGACCATGATCCCTATGGAAGCGACAATACTTATTCCTATTGTGCTTATTGGGATCTCCCTTCATTTTCTCCGGCTATTTCAAGGAAGGTTCATCCTTGATCTGCATAAGGACTTGCTCAAGTGGCATGTTCAAAGGGGTATATTGCTGATTTCTTGTTGAAGAGCCTAGCTTCTTATTATCTCGGTCTTTCCTTTCTTCCGTCTGCCCCTTCTTTGGACAAGAGCCTTGCTCAGAATGACGACTGGGGTTTGCTTCTATTCTCTTAGATCTCTTCCTCTTCTTAGCAATAATCGCGTCTTCTGCATTCATAAAATTTTGGGCAGAATGGACGAGTTCGGCCATGGACTGAGGTTCTTTCTCATAGAGTTTATGTATAAATAAGTCCGAGTTCACCCCATTATGGAAGGCCGCCAATAAAAGCTTGTCATCTACCTCGTCCACACTTAGGGCTTCTCTGTTGAAATGAGTGATGAATGACCGTAGGCTCTCATTCTCCTCTTGCTCTATGGTCAACAGGCTGGACGAGGAACTTGTGTCTTTGTCCCCCAATAAAATTATTAACAAAAAATTTGCTCAACTCTTCAAAAGAACTTACGGAATTCGGGGGTATTTTGCTGAACCAGACTTGTGCCGGACCTTTAAAGGTGGTAGGGAAGGCTCTACACATGATTTCATCAGGGACCCCTTGAAGGTGCATTGTTGTCTTAAAAGTTGCAATGTGATCAAACGGGTCACGCGTTCCATCATACGAATCCAGAGAAGGTAACTTGAATTTCGATGGTAGAGGGTGACCGTTGATGGAAGCCGTGAAGGGGGAATCAGTTCTGTGAACCAATTCTTCTATAGGATTCGCCTTTCTTATGTTCTCTTTCATCTCTTCCATGACTTTCTTCATTTAGTCCATCTCTTCTTTCAAGTGTGGTACCGTTCGTGAAGTGGTGCGTCTTAACTGACTTCCAATTTTAGTATTTTCTCTATCATCATAACTCTGTGTTTGTCCTCCTCCTTCACATTCTTCACGCGTCTGCCTTCTCAGATTAATCTCCATTCTTAACTCTTGGTTTTGGCGAGTCAACTCTGCCATTGCGGCCGCCATAGATTGCAAATGTTGGACAGAGGATGTCTGCATGATCGGTACAGATTGGCGATCGCGATGAGGGTGGCTTGAAGCGTTCCTGCTTCCCTGATGGCCTGGGCTAGTAGCCCTTGATCTGGTTCGAACCATCAACCTTTGGTCACGGAAAGGAAAATTGCAAAACAATCTTCTTCCCACAGACGGCGCCAACTGATAGTTCCTTGGAAATCAGTAGGTTGATAAATCTCGGGCGCTGATGATCTTAGGGCTTGGTCCTGGAAACAAAAACTAAGTCAGAGGGGACCAGTCAAAAGTCCTCCGATGATGAAGTCAATGGATTTGTAATTCACTGTAAAACGAAAATAATTTCTGAGAAAAGTGTCTGAATGCCCCTACCTTTTCCTCGAAGACTGTTTATATAGCATGTGTGAAACAGTTATTTGTTTAATAACCGTTCCTATTATTAAGGAGTCCGGAAGGTGTGGAGTAACTTCCATAACTGCCATGGAAGTTACCTCAGTTGGACTTGGGTTGCATAATAGTTAATGGAGAACTCCGCATATAGTAGTCTAACTCAATGAACTCGTCCATCTTTTATTAAGGACGGATGAGGTTATTAGGGACGACTTGTGTATTTATTTTTTCCAAATTTCATGTAGACCTTGTTCGTCCAAACGATTATGAGGATGGACGAGCTCCTTATGGGACCTCGTTTGTATAAGGACGAACGTGGTCATTAAGGACGCTTGGGATGATCATCTCGTGTTTGGTTCGTCCTACTTGGTCTTTCAATGGACGAGTCATATGGACGACTTTAGTAGTTGGTGCTTTTTATAACACCATCAAGTAGGACATTCAGATTTCATGTGACCATACCCTTGACATCCAAAACACTGAGGACCCATAGAATTATTAAAAGATTGACCTACTTTTTCTCTAGGTTTATCAGTGTTGTTAACCTTAGTGGGATCATTCTTCCTAAAGTTTCTAGGTTCAGCAGTGTTCTTATCTCTTGCCCTTCTGTTGTTGTTTCTAAGGAAATTCCTAAAGTTCTTGGCAAGGTAAGCAATCTCTGTAGCAGACAGCTCATCATCAAATCCACCAACATTAACATCATCAACTGACTTAAGAGCCATTGATTTGGATTTGCTAGTCTTAGGTAGGTCTAACTCATAAGATTGAAGAGATCCTACAAGTTCATCAACAGGGATGGAGTCCACATCCTTGCTCTCAGTGATGGTAGTCACTTTGGGTTTAAAATCTTCAGTCAAAAATCTAAGAATCTTCCTAACAATTTTAGGTTGATCATAGATTTTACCCAAGTTATAAGCAAAATTAATAATATCATTAAGCTTAGCATAGAATTCATCAAAAGATTCATCATCAGCCATCCTAATGCTTTAAATCTAGTAGTTAATTGCTGTAACTTATTTATTTTGACAGCCTTTGTGCCTTTATGCACAGTCTGGAGGATAGTCCAAGCAGTATGAGCAACCTCAACATTAGAAATTCTCTTAAATTCCTCCATAGAAACAGCATTAAAGATAGTATTCATAGCTTTGCTATTGAAGGCTGCTGCTTCTTTCTGAGAAGTTTCCCACTCACTAACAAGAGTAGTGGGCTTCTCCCATCCGTACTCAACGGAGTTCCAAACTCTCTCATCAATGGATTTCAGGAATGCTTTCATCCTTACTTTCCAATAAGCATAATTATTCCCATCAAAGTGAGGAGGAATAACAAGAGTGTCCGTGTTCCATGACAACAGGGGTCAAGGATTAGCTCAGAGATCAAAAGATCTAAAACAAAAGAGCTACTTGCTCTGATACCACTTGATAGTTTTTAGACCCCTTAAAACACAATTGGATTAACCTAGTTAATTAGCCAAGTTATTACTTAGTCCAAATTCCAGATCTAGGTTATCACAATCAAACAATCATATCATGCATAGCAGCGGAAATATAAATAACACAATGATATGATGACCTAGGAAACCACACCGGTAAAAGCCTGGGGAGGATTTAACCTAGCTATCCTCAAGGTAAACCTGAATCCACTATGAAAGAATCGAAGTTTTACAATAGCAACTTAGACCACTAACATCCTATTGCTACCCACCAGTAGAAACTTATTGACATGACCACGTGCAAGCTCCGAGACCACGGACTCCTTCTTTCTTGGATTCTCCAGCAAATACAAGCACACCCGCTTGTGTATCTTTAAGCTCTTATGGCAACAACTGAATGATCATCAAGTTCTTGAACGAATCACCTCTTCATAATCCTAAGCTTGTGTAAAGGAAAGCTCCTCACAGATCACACAAAAGATTCACACAAACACCAATATGAGCAACACATAAAACGTGGCTAGGGTTTGTCTTATATACCTAGGGCAAAAACATAAAACCCTAAACGTTTTAATGAGCTAGGGTTGAGTTGGAATTCTGCAGAAAAATGCATTCTGCCCGAGATTCGATCGATCGAGCCTGTTCTTCGATCGATCAAGCCAGGCCGAAATGCACTAATACTTCTGCAACAGCTCGATTCCAACATTACATAAAAGACACAACTTTGAGCAAGTCTAAACAAGACTAAACAAACTGTTTTGATCATGATTTGCCAACAATACACATTAGAGTTCTAAATATATTAGTTCCTAACTCTTTAGAACCTAACAATATCTATTTGTGTTATTGCTTTTATTTAGATCTGTATGTTGTTCTTTTTTGTTAAGGACATATTTTATGTAATTGGCTAATCCTTTGATAAAACGCACTTTACTTGTATTTGGGTAGATCTAGGATGTGTTCAATACTTCAAGAAACCTTGTTTCAAGTTCAAGTGTTGAAGCCATGCAAGTCTGTCCAAGATTCAAGTGAAGAAGTGTTGATTTTTTAAAGCTCGATAGCTGCTCGGCACCTCTCGACAGCTAGGCTATCTATCGAGCCTCTAAAGGTGTTTCTTATCGCAATCTCGATACCTTCTCGATAGCTGGTCGATCGATCAAGAAAGCTTATGTCCCCTCGATAGCTTCTCGACACCTGATGGATCGATCGAGCCTCATCTCTTGTGTCTGATGTTTTAATCCTCGACACCTGCTCGACACCTCCTCGATCGATCGAGAATTACTGAGCTTTACAAATTTCAGATTTTCAGATCTGATTTTCAGCCCATGATGATATGTAAGTGTAGGGTTTCTTTTCTCACAACCCTAGACCTATATAAGGCTTAGTTTAGAGGCTGTCACATAAGAGAATACAAGGAGAACATATGCAAAAGGTGACCGAAGCCTTATTCTCTCTGAAAGAAGCTACTGCGTCTTTACGCCTTAGGGTTTTGTAACTAAGTGCTTCTTGATCTTCATTGTTGATGAAGTGAAGAACTTTGCAGCCAACATCTTCTTCTAGTTGGTGATTGAAGTCGCGTACTGGGATCCGCGCAATTGGTTAGTCACGTACTGGGATTCATGCATCAAAGGGTGGCATTCATATATTGAAGAGTTTAGAGGTTCTGAAGCGGTAGAAGGTTTCTGCTGTGAGTTCATCTACAGGGATTGTAGAGTCTAGGGATAAAGGTTTTGTGCTAGATCTGAAACTTCTTTTTATTATAGTTGATTGCTTTTCATTGGTTTTCTTGGGTCATCATATCTTGTCTTATTTACTTTTCCGCTGCATTCATTATTGACATGATATTGATATTTGTTGGTTTTAACAAGTTTATTTATAATAAATCTAATTAACAACTTGGGTTTAAAACTTGTTAATTCTATCAACGGGGGTCTAAATTTCTCAACAAGTGGTATCAGAGCCAAGGTCATAGGTTCGAGTCGTTGGAGTCACATTGTGAGGGAGGGATTGTAAGGGATTTCACAATTTGCTCAAATACCAATGGGCTTGGTCTGCGATTGAATGCTATAAAAGATTTGTGCCCCCTCATCCTTCACCAATTGGTGGTTGGATGGATTGGTAAGGCACACGGTCCAACAAGTGGTATCAGAGCAGGTACACTCTGATTGGATTAATTTCCTGAGTGTGATCCTTGACCCCTGTTGTCATGGAATCTCTTGATTGTTTTGATTTGCATGATCTTGTGTTGAATGATAATGATGATATTCAAAATGCTTATTGCAAGCTTTATAATATTTGTATGAAATCTCTTGAGTGTTCTACAAAATTAAAAGCTAAATTTAAAAAGGTCAATCTTGAAAAAGATGATTTGATTGCTAAATTGGATGTAGCCAATAATTTGAATGAAAATTTTAAAAATCAAATTTCATCTCAGGTGGACAAAATTAAGAGTTTGGAAGAGCAACTAGTTGATTTTAAAGCTGAAGTTGAAAGATTAACTAGTGTCAAACTTGTTGTTGAGCCTAACTCAAAAGAAAAAGATTTTTATATTCCTCCATTTAAAAGGAATAATGAAGAGTTGAAGGCTAATATTGCTAGGATAGACAAAGGTAAAAATTCTGATGTTAACGCTGAAGTTTCTAAACCTATATCTAAAACTCCTCCTAGGTTGAATGATAAATCTGAATTTGTCCCTACTTGTCATCATTGTCATATTGTTGGTCATATTAGGCCAAATTGTCCTAAGTTGAGGTCTCTGTCAACCTCTAAAGCTAGACCTTCTTCAAGGAAGCCGAGTAGCTCTAAAACTACTCATGTTTGTCACCATTGTGGTGTTTTTGGACATATTCGTCCTAATTGCTTTAAGTTGTATCCTCAAAAGCAATTGTCTAAATGGTCACAGGTTTCCTCTGAAGGACCTACACCTTTGTTTGGAGAGTTATTAAAAGTCTTGAGTTTTTTAACTCAATTTCAGGAGAATTTTAATTCTTCTATGTCCTTTAGTAGACATACTAGGACACGTGCCTTTTCATCTTCACGGCTAAAGACTCGTGTTGTGTGGGTGAGAAAGGAGCCTAAGACTTAATTGTCTTTTTTGTTTGTCCTCTGCTTTAATTCTTTCTATCTAAAGTAGGACTTTCTTTGCTTGATTTCTTATCTGTTTTTGGAATCATGCTTTCATGCATCTGCACCTTTCTATCATGCCTTCATGCATATGCATCTTTCTTTCATGCTTTCATGTTGTTTGTCTGTTTTTGTTTGGTTGTTTTTTTTTTATTTTGTTTTGTTTTCAAAATAAAAATAAAAAGGAAAAATCAGAAAAATACAAAAACAGTGTGTGTTTTGTGTACATTGGTACTTGTGTACCTTGGATGGCCATTGAAACAAAGTTTTCTAAACTTTGTATCTCTTGTACCTTAGATGAACATCTCTATGCACAACTAAGCAAGTGAGCTTTGTGGCTCTTGTTTGTGATGAGTAAGATTAAGTTGTCTCTTTCACTTAACACTCATATCACTCTTTTTTACGAGAAGGATTAGAAAATATTAAGAGAAAGATATAAATAACCATCTCACCACTGTTGTCCGCCAATCATAATATGACACTTGTATGCTTCGGTATAGCAAAAGTGTAGTGTCAATGACATTTGTGTGCTTCGGCATAGCAAAATTGGAATGTCAAATGCTTACCATCATTGGGTATTTTCTTTTCTCTCTCTTATATGCCCATGCATGATTTGCTTAAATAAAAATATGCAAAGAAAAATAAAAAGCAAAAAGATCAAAATGCTTTTAAATATGATTGCAAGTGTGTATTCTAGGAGATGTGGGAGTTATAGGATATACCTCGAAGGTGATAGTCCCCATCAAACAGTTATGATTATGTGTGAGTTAAAGTGATTTTCTCATATCTCAAATTGTTATAACATGTATACGCTTATACAATCTTGCGATATTTTTCACACACAACACACAATATTCTTTGCTACTTTTGATACATGTGCAGGTACAATGTGATTTGGCAATCACAAGGTTTTACATGTGTTAATGTATGCTCACTAAACTGTCTTGACTTGTTTTTGAAATATAAAATTGGTTAGACTTGTTTAGTGTGTGTGTGTGTTTTTGGGATCTATGTGCATAACATTTTTCTTGTTGAGTGATTTGTCTTTAACATGTTTTACATCTTTCCTTTATCTTGTCATCCATAGCATCTTGTTTCATTACATTCATGCATTTTTATGGATTTCTTTGTGCCCCCTTGATCATCCTTGATCATCTTTATGTTTCTCGGGTGAAACTTTCTAGCTTCTTGTACCCTTTGTCAATCATGACAAAAATGGGGGGAAATTGTGATGTGGTTTCTTTTTTTAAGATTCTACATGTTAGGGGGAGAAATACATGCCTTTGTAAGGGGGAGATGTGTTTCATCTTGTTAGGGGGAGTGTTTACCTCCTTCTTCTTGTACCTTGGGTCTTGTAACCATGTTTACATACATTCTACTTATCTTCTTTATATATTGATGTATGTTCTTCTTCACCTACCTCTACATGTGTTGTTTCTTTTCTATCTTTATACACATGTTTCTTATGCTTGTATGCAATCTATTATTTCTGTTTCACACAAAGATGTCTTGATGAGTTTTGTTTAAAGTGTTTCAGAAATACAGGTTGTCAAAGTCTTCCATGCCATAACTCTCTTCTTGCAAAGTTTGTCAAGAGTTTGTGTTAGGGTAGATTTTATTGTATTCAACAATTGATTATGAGTTGAGTGATTTATGGCTTCTCTCATACTTCATTTGTTTGTTGTGGTTTTGTCACGAATTGCCAAAGGGGGAGATTGTTAAGGACATATTTTATGTAATTGGCTAATCCTTTGACAAAACACACTTTACTTGTATTTGTGTAGATCTAGGATGTGTTCAATATTTCAAGAAACCTTGTTTCAAGTTCAAGTGTTGAAGCCATGCAAGTCTGTCCAAGATTCAAGTGAAGAAGTGCTGATTTTTTAAAGCTCGATAGCTGCTCGACACCTCTTGACAGCTAGGCTATCTATCGAGCCTTTTAAGGTGTTTCTTATCGCAATCTCGAAACCTTCTCGATAGCTGGTCGATCGATTGAGAAAGCTTCTGTCCCCTCGATAGCTTCTTGACACCTGGTGGTTCGTTCGAACCTCATCTCTTGTGTCTGATGTTTTAATTTTCGACACCTGCTCGACACCTCCTCGATCGATCAAGAATTACTGAGCTTTACGATTTTCAGATTTTCAGATCTGATTTTCAGCCCATGATGACATATATGTGTAGGGTTTCTTTTCTCACAACCCTAGACCTATATAAGACTTATTTTAGAGGCCGTCACATAAGAGAATACAAGGAGAACATATGCAAAAGGTGACCCAAGCCTTATTCTCTCTGAAAGAAGCTACTGCGTCTTTGGGCCTTAGGGTTTTGTAACCAAGTGCTTCTTGATCTTCATTGTTGATGAAGTGAAGAACTTTGCAGCCAACATCTTCTTCTAGTTGGTGATTGAAGTCGCGTACTGGGATCCGCGCAATTGGTTAGTCACGTACTGGGATTCGTGCATCAAAGGGTGGCGTTCATATATTGAAGAGTTTAGAGATTCTGAAGCGGTAGAAGGTTTCTGCTGTGAGTTCATCTACGGGGATTGTAGAGTCTAGGGACAAAGGTTTTGTACTAGATCTGAAACTTCTTTTTATTATATTGGATTGCTTTTCGGGAAGGTTTTCCCCCAGGTTTTTTACTGTGAAACTAGTTTATTTCATTGGTTTTCCTGGATTATCATATCTTGTCTTATTTTCTTTTCCGCTGCATTCATTATTGACATGATATTGATGTTTGTTGGTTTTAACAAGTTTATTCATAATAAATCTAATTAACAACTTGAGTTTAAAACTTGTTAATACTATCAACCAAGGTCTAAATTTCCCAACACTTTTTGCTTAATCACAAAGTAAATTGTTGAAATATACCCAACAGCTTATTTTTAGCTCGGATTCTTTTTCAGCTTTATAACAATAATGAAAGCTTTATAAGTAGAACAAGTTTTTGCACTAACCTAAATTCAGAAAATAAGCTTGTGTAAAATGTTGTCATTTTCTAGTCACTAATTAATTTGTAGCTTATAATGCATTTTTCTTTCCTTCTCTAATTGGTTGGCATCATAGGAGGACGTGCAATTGCTGAAAAAAATGGGGGCAGACACTTACAGATTCTCCATTTCCTGGTCAAGAATCCTCCCTGGTACTTTCTTCTTTGAAATATGCCACCCTTAAATCAACCAAATATTTCAAAAGAGAAGAAAAGAAAAGAAAATTTATGTTCTGTTTATATAATCAACTTGCATGCAGATGGGACCGTAGCTGGTGGAGTAAACCAAGAGGGAATCAATTTCTACAATAGTTTTATTAATGAACTAAATGGTGTGAACCAATATTTAACTTTTCAACCCTAGTAGCCGCTTGTGTTTCATATATGCAAGGACCAGTTTTTGTTCCTAAATTTTCAAACCAGTTTACTATTCAACTGCTCAAAAAATGAGACTCTGAATTCCACATGCAGGGATAACCCCATTTGCGTCACTGTTCCACTTTGACTTGCCTCAAGCACTGCAAGACAAATACAAAGGCTTCTTGAGCAGTCAGATTGTGTAGGTTCACGTTCTTCTAGTTGATCAGACTTCTTATTTTATCACTTCAACTATCAAAATTTCCTAAGATATTAATCAATGTACATGGTTGCTGCCTTACTAGTTACTACTAATAATAGGGATGATTTTAAAGCCTATGCCGACATTTGTTACCAATATTTTGGTGACCGAGTGAAGCACTGGACTACTATCAATGAGCCTCAAGTCTTTGGGCAGTACGGTTATAAAATTGGGATGACTAACCCAAATCCAAAACCAGCAACAGATCCATACCTTGCTACCCATAACATTCTATTATCCCATGCCGCAGCTGCTAAGCTCTACAAAGAAAAATACCAGGTAATATCTAATTAAATCCTTTTTTTCTTTTTCCACTTTCATTCTGCAGCATTTCCACCAAGCCAGTCAAAAGCTGACACCCATTTTGTTTTAGAATGACTAATTTTGCATTTTTATTTCTGTAAAAAAAAAATTTCTATATATAAAGTTTTGTTTATTCATAGCAAACCAAGTTGGTATTTCGATAGTGACACCCACATGGAGATACACGTCATGATAAAGACGCAGCTGAGAGAGCATTTGACTTCTTGGTTGGATGGTTAGAACATTTATCACAGTCAATAAAACACACACACATATAAAATCAAATTGTAAGAGGCAAAATTTTAAGCCAATTATAAAATGCCACATCAAAGTTTAGTGGCAAATTTTAAATTAATGTCATTAAATTAATTAAATTAGATAATGACATGTGTCATCCAAATTGGCATCACATTGACATATCAAAATTTGCCACGTGTCATTTGGCCCATAAGATAAAGATAAAATTCCTATTCAAAATTTATGAGTAATTATCTTTATTAAAATAAATAAATAAATAAATAAAATAAAGATAAATTTTCTACTCAAAATTGGTAGATAATTATCTTTCTTAAATAAATTAAATAGAAATAATTATTTATCTTTATTGATTATTATCTTTATCAAAATATGATCTTTATCAAAATAGATAAATAGAGATAATTATCTCTAAGAAGAATTTAGGCCAATCAAAAGTCTGCTACATACTTTTAAGCATATCAATTTATAGTGGAGTTTATTCTCTGAAATCACTATAAATAGAGGACATCCCTTCTCATTTTCAACACTCAGTTTTCAAGGGGTCCAAGCTTTGGAGAAATTCTATCTCAAGAATCTTTGAAGAACTTGAAGCATCTTTGAAGAACTTGAAGAACATTCAAATGGCTTGAAGAACTTGAAGAACAACAAATCTCTAACAAGCTCAAGGCTAGAGATTCGTTGAGAAGACCGTTCAATCCATCTTCCAATCAAAATCAAGAAGATCTCTTGTTCGAGTTCTTTGAAGTTCTATTGGAATTAAGCTAAAAAGCCTCCATAAACCTCAACAAACCCAAATCTTTGAAGCTCAACGGATCAAGCCTCTAAAGTCCCGAAGAACTTCAACCTAAGAGCCTTCACGTTCAAAGACTTGAAGAACAACAAATCTCTAATAAGCTCAAAGCTAGAGATTTATTGTGAAGACCGTTCAATCCATCTTCCAACCAAAGTTAAGAAGAGTCCTTGTTCGAGCAAGTTCAAAGAAGATAGAATTAGAGGGTATTCTTTTGTAAAAGAATTGAAATAGAGATTGTACTCATTATACATCAATACAAATTTATATTTGCAAACCATATTTCTTTTCAATTGTTTGATTTTCTGCAATTAGGAAATTTTGTGTTTTCACAAATCCTTTTGACAAAAAAATCATGTCTAATTACTTTTTTCCCCTATTACATGTATAGGTTTATGGAACCATTAGTGTTTGGAGATTACCCATTCATCATGAAGGCTATGATAAGGGATGGACTTCCAGAATTCACAGAAGTGGAGAAGAATTTAATTAAAGGGTCTTTTGACTTTATTGGTATCAATTACTATACTTCCAAATACGCGACTTCCCAGCAATTTGATAAAGATGATACCTATACTAGCAATAGTCAATACCAATATGCTGAGCTGTTAGCTTGTAATTGAATTTGGCATAGATATGATTTTGATAGCTAGCATTATCTAATTCTTCTTTCCTGTTTGCTGCATATGTCATAGTTGATAGAAATGGGAAACCCATTGGTGATCCGGTAAGATTGTTTTGTTTTAAATTGTTTACACATTAATTAAACTCAATGACTTGAAGACATCATCTAAGAACATGTTATTTCATTGTTAAAATAGACACCAGGTAGCAGTGAAATTTATGTTTATCCACAAGGGTTAAGGGATGCATTGATTTATATGAAGCAAGAATACAACAATCCCAAGTTCTACATTACTGAAAATGGTTAGTAACTTAAAATAGTTCCTTAATTTTTTTCGGTATTAAATAAAAAAGACACATTACAAAATATTTTTTTTATCTTGATATATAATCAAGTTATATATGCTTTAAAACAGGATATCCAGATAAACAATATAATAATATCCCAGTTGAGACTGCATTGGATGATAATGCGCGAATTTAACATATTCTTAGCCATCTTTTTGATATTTCAGAAGCCATGAAGTAAGTTCAAAGTGCTAAGTACTAACAATTACCTTTCGATGATAGCAAAATTATGCATAAATAGGACCATTAAACAAGTTTGTTCCATAAAACAAAGTCATCATAAAGATTATTTGTGGTTTGAGTGCAGGAAGGGGGTAAATGTAAATGGATACTTCATGTGGGCATTAATGGACTGCATGGAAATGGGGTCAGGCTACAACGTGAGATTTGGGCTTACTTACACAGATTACCTTAATAACTTGAACAGAATCCCCAAGAAGTCTGCAAACTGGCTCAAGTCCTTTGTGGGACGTTAAACTTAATATGGATTAACCCAGATCTCATATGCAGACCAATTTGGTTGTCTGACAATTAGTTCCAAGTTCCTACCTTCTTAATTATCAGAATAAATTTGAACTTTTTCGCTTTGGAGTATTCCAAGCACTGAGGTTTGAGTTGAGGCTAAAACAGCCTAGTTCTCTTTGAATTGATGTTTTGTAGTTCTCTTAATAATAATAATAAATGTGATTCACTCTCGTTGGCCATCTTCAATTCTTCATCGTAATAATTTATCGACTTTTTTTTCCTTCATTTTTTATGTTTTAAAATTGATAACCATAAGCTTGAAGGGTCACAAACTCCCCACGCATTGCTCATCAAATATTTACGTATGTAAACATTGTTTTTAATTTCCTCAATAGCATATTAATTATTTAAGAAGTGTTACGTGTGTCCATTTGAAAATTGTTGATTTTTGGTAGCTTATTTGCATAGTATTTGTTAAAAAATATAATTTTTGGTGACTTGTATGTTAAATTTATTGTAAAAAGCTAAAAGTTAGTTTATTTCAAAAAAGCTAAAGTTAGATTATTTGCACACACCAAAAAAAAAAAAAAAAAAAAAAAAAAAAAAAAAAACTGAGACAAAAATTAGGCATAACTTTTTTTAACAATTCCCAAACGTGCACACAATTTCTTCCTAATTCATAATTTCATTATTTTCTTTAAACTCTAGTATTTCTGTTGAAGACACTAAAAAGTATCAATCAATTGAGCTAAAACCTACAAGACTCTTGACTTTATTTGCAATTCCTAAACAGCTATGAAAATAGTTCTTGTTCTCATGGTTTTGGCATGGTCATTGAACACAAGATCAAAATTGGATCGCATGAGAGAAAATGAGCATAAAGAAATGCAAGTTAGAAAATGGAAACAAATGTTGTTCTCCAAACTAATAAAAACAATCCACCTAATACTCAAAATTAATATTTTCATATGAAATTTTGAGCTTAAGTCATATTTTTGTGTTAATTGGTTTGCTGTTATTGACGTGGAAAATCACTTTACTCGAAATAAGCTTGTTAATGCTTAAAATAAGCTTTGTTCTTGGGGAAACCACATGAGACTCACAAATAGTATATAAAATAAGCTAAACACCAGTTTATAAGTAAAGTCATTTTCCAAACGCACACTTAAAAGGAAACATGCATGTAACATGGAACAAACACATGCATGGTTTGAAGCACTATGAACACGCAAGGTACTAGCTACTAGGGGACTCTTATGGTCTGTTTGGATCGATGGGAAGAGATGAGGAGTAGAGTAGAATAGAGTAGATTTAGCACAAAATTAGTCTATTTTCAACAAACTCTACTTTACTCCCCTCCACTCTCCCTCCTTTCCCCTTCATTCAAACGGGCCCTTACGGTGTATTGTTAATCTTTTCTTTCTTTTTCTTTTTTTGAAAGTTTAACCTTTTTATTTTGGTTTGCCATGAAATGCAATGAACAAATGAGATAATTTATCAACCATGCATGTGTTTGTTGGCCTTTTAAAATTATAAAATATAATGAACAAAGGTTAAACTTTTCTAATAATAAAATTATATATATACCCCTAATTTATGACTATGGAGTTCTCACTTTATTTATTTACTAGCTTGTAATCTCATGCATATGCATGGATACACTTAAAAATATACAATAAGATGCGTAATATAATTCCTATATATATATAATTTAAATACTATTAATAGTATTTTTTATATTTTATTAACTCTCTAAAAAATTTTGTAAGGATATTATTATTAGGTATAAAATGTAAATTGTCCATTTTTTTTTTTAATTGTGAAGCACTTTTTTTTTTTTTTTCATCTCCTTGGCTTTTAAAACGATTCTTTTATTCTAGACTCTTTGGCTTTTGTACTTTTTTTTTTTTTTTTTTTTTATGGGATTGGTTTTTGTACTTAATAACTCACTTGGATGAATATTGATGATGTAGTCTCACATTTGATTCTAAAATTAAGAAATAAAACTCTTTAAGAATAAATAATTTAGGACACATGGCACAAAATTGGAACTCTAATTTAGAATTCTAAGTTGAGTTTCTCTCAGTTTCACCCATTATTATATATATATATATATATAGATTTATTTATTTAACTTGCATACACGTACCAAGAATGTGTATGTTAATGCAACAAAGCAAATCAAATTTCCTAAACTGTTTCATCACCTCAAATCTATAAACTGCTTTATAACAATAATAAAGCTTTAGGAACAATAAAAAATAATAATAACAACTGCAGGGTAAACACTTCTCTCCTGTTTTCCGTCCTATGCGACCCTAGTTTTTCTAGCAACCTAAATTCAGAAAGGAAAATGTTAAAAAACCATAAATTTTACTACATAACTTTTATAAACTAATGCAATAATAAATTTAATTGGTTGATCTCAACATCATAAATAAATGTTGAAAATCCCGATAAAAAGAAGAGAAATGTTATATCTACAATATTTTCACAACAAATTATAAGTTGCAATTTGTTACAAGTTGTTATTGGTAGGTAAAAAGGTAATTTTAGTAGAAGGATTAAATTAGAATTAATAACAACTTACCACCTACAAATTGTTGAAAAAGTTTTGTACAAATATTGTGAACGTAGCACTTCTCAAAAAAGAAATTAATGTTTGAATTACTTTTTTGCGATTGACGACCATTAGTTTTCAGAAAATAAGTTTTTAATACAACACTATATCCAAAGGCAATTAAAAAAAAGGTTAATCTATGGTTTTTATACCTAAAATTTGATTGAATTTCAACATTCATCCCAAAACATAAGGTTACACTTTCTGGTCTTGAAATTTTTAAAAATTCTTATTATATCCCTAAATTGTTGAAATTTTTTTTTTCAGTCTTTATATTTTCGCTCTCAAGCTAGTGAAAAAATAATTAATAATAATCTTAAATGAAAGTGTAATGTTTTCAATAGTTTAGGAAATGAAAAATAACTTTTTAAATTTGATAGAAGAAATACAAACTTCATGCAAACAGGGTCAATATTTTAGCCAAAGAAATACAACTTCTTTCTTGTCACTAATTTGTAACAAATACTGCTTTTTCCTTTCTTTCTTTCTCTAACTGGCTAGCATCACACGAGGACGTGCAACTGTTGAAAAAAATGAGGGCAAACACTTTCAGATTTTCCATTTCCTGGTCAAGAGTTCTCCTTGGTATTTTCTTCTTCGATATAACCCAACCTCAAACAAGCCAAATATTTCAGAAAATATAAATTTATCTACTTCTTTGTAATTTGTAGATGGGACCGTATAAGATGGTGGTGTAACGTCCCAATCAGACAAAAACAGTTTTGATTGGATATTTTTGGGACCACACGTGCCCTACCTACCACATCATTCCCCACCACTCATTTTCAATCTACCTTAGTGTGCGTTTGGGTATAGATGAAAAATGAAAATTATTTCACTATTCAATTTATTTTTGCCACTATTCATGGGTCTCACTATACTATTTCAACTAACTTTTACCTTTATCTACAGTACTTTCAGCAATAATTTTTCAATTTCAGCAAAATAAGCGGTATCCAAGCACACCTTTATTCTCTCTTGGCCGGCTCATTCATTCCTTGCTCTCTTTTCTTTTTTTTCTTTTTTCTCTTAAACACTCTTCTCTTCACTCCCTCACACTCTCCCACCAGTACCTCCATACCACCATCTCCACCATCATTTTTCTGGCAATGTCACCGGAAAATCCTTAAGAACTTCTAAACACCTTCACATCTTTTATTTGAGGTAAAATTTCTAATCTTTTTGGTGAGTTTTATATTTTGCTTGAGGTTATATTTTTATCTAAGATTTGATAATGATGTTCTTGTGATTTATGAGCTTTGGAAGTGATATTCATGTGTTTATATGTATGGGTTTTGTATTGGTAGAATTATTTGATGAGTGGGTTTATAGTTTTTACAATGGTGGTTATCTAAGCGGTGAAGATTTGGGGGTTTTGGCCTTTTAATGTGGAATAAATGGTGAATATAATTTTTATTGATTATTTGAAGCTAAATAAAGATTCAAATTGTTTGTCTTGGGGAATATTATGATTTTGGTGTCATGGGTCACTTGTTGATATTACATAAATTGTGGAAATTACTTATACATTGTTGAGGTGTTGATGTTAGAGATAATACCTTGGATGATTTATGAGAATAAGTTGGAGTCTATGCCTAGTAATTAATTTTTAAAAAAACTTTGGAAGTGGAATATATATTATTGATGAGGTTAAATACTAGGCTTGCCGAATCAAGTGCTTATTTGAAAATTCCTACATTGTAGCTAGATACAATTTCAAACTCTACACTTATTGTGATAGGTTTGCTTGATATTGTTTAGGTTTGTCGGACCGTGTGCCTTACTGATCCATCCAACGACCAATTAGTGAAGGATGAGGGGGCACAAATCTTTTATAACATTCGATTGCAGACCAGGCCCATTGGTATTGGAGCGAATTGTGAAATCCCTCACAATCCCTCCCTCACAATGCGGCTCCAATGACTCGAACCTATGACCAGGCTCTAATATCACTTGTCGGATTGTGTGCTTTACCGATCCATCCAACGACCAATTGGTGAAGGATGAGGGGGCACAAATCTTTTATAGCATTCGATCGCAAACCAAGCCCATTGGTATTGGAGCAAATTGTGAAATCCCTCACAAGGTTCTAGCTAATCTCCTTTGGAGTTTGGAGAATTAGGCTTTTGCAAGTTGCGAGGTAATTAGCTTTTTAATGAAATTTTTGAAAAATAACCATATTGCATAAATGTTGTTTTTGGGTTAGACACGCTTTTGGAAACTACCTATGGAAACTATATTTTCCTAAAAGCTATTGTGCCGTAACCTTAATATATATATATATATATGTATGTATGTATATGAAAGTGCATCATATTTGGTATTGCATTTAGGGAAATGCATGAATTGTTGACATGGAAAAATGAGCATCTTTTATTTAATCTTTAATAAGAAAATCATAGATTTTATGGTGTATTGGAAAATTTAAAGATGCTTGTCTTGTCTAGTACTTGGGAAATTGATTGAAAATCTTTTTGACAAGAATGAAGTTGAAAACCTTACAAACTTTGTGGAAGTTAGATTATTTAAGGTTTTTCTGAAATTACCTAGATATAAACTATGTATTTAAAAGTAATGTAACTTGTGAGCTTTATGTGGTTTTAACACTATGCCATGTGTGATTTCCCGGTGATCACCTAATTTGGTTTCCGTAGTCTTTGTGACAATGGAATCAAATCCAGGTCAGTGCCCTTTCACTTTGGATGACGCGTTCTTCCCTGTTGCCCATGGGGGGAAGAGGTTCCTTGATTGTGTGTGGGTGAGGCTGCTACCCATGGGGCCAAAAGACCACATGCAAAAGAGGTCCTATTTGGTGTGCTCTCTCCGCTAGCCATGGGGGGAGAGAAAAACCTTGAGGATATGGGTGAGGCTGCTGTCAATGGGACCAAGAGTCTGCATACCAGAGAGGACAATATCATGCCAGTTGTGAATAGGTGGATCCCCTGACCGGTCTATGTGGTAGTGTGATATATTTTTGATAAATTACTGTATGTTAGATTTTATGGCTTTGGAAATTATATTGTTAGTGCTCACATATCATAGTATATAGTTTCAAGGTATTTACTTTGAGAAACTTTGTGTTCCATTATTTCATCATTCTTGTCATACTATTATTGAAATGATCTTCCAGTATTCAGTTAGAATTTCCCAAATTAAAACATGCTTTGTAAACTGTTCATCATCATGAAACTTGCATTTCCCCCACCCCCATTAATTATGCTACTTACTGGGCATTAGCTCATCCCACCCTCTAATAGTTTTTCAGATTTATTAGCTATGCCTTAGGTATGGAGCTTACATCATTGGTGATGATTGGAGTGCTATGTTAAATTTGGAGACTTTTACTGTAAATGGTTGGTGACTCAATCTTGCTATGTTCAACGAGGCCTCAATTAATTCTATTAGAGGTTGGTCGCTTGAGGTTTGTTAGCCTTAGGCGTGGTAAGCCTATAATCGATGTTAAGGTTCCTTATTCTTGGTAAGATTGAGAGTTAGTGTAATCCAATTGAAGTTTTGTAATATATTCTTGTATTATATGGAGGCACATGACTTTTAGTTATTGTTTGTAAATGTGTTATAGAACTCTGACTTATAATGTTGAGATTTTAGTATGGTTATATATTCTTACCTTGTGGAAATGAAAGGAAAAGAAAGATCTCCTATAGTTTGAATTGTTCAAAAGGGAAAAATCTATAGGTACCCTTGAGATGCTTTCTCATGCTTTGGACCCTTTTGAGGTTCGGGGCGTGACAGGTGGAGTAAACCAAGAGGGAATCAATTTCTACAACTGTGTTATTAATGAACTAATAAAAAATTGTAGAACCAATTTACTTTTCAACCTTACTTGTGCTTCATATGAAAGGACAAGTTTTTGTTCCTAAATTTTCAGCAAAAAAAAAAAAAAAAAATCATACCAATTTACTTTTTATCTGCTCAAAAAATGAGACTCAAATTTCCCCATGCAAGGATAACCTCATTTGTGACATTGTTCCACTTTGATTTACCTCAAGTCACTATAATAAATCTGTACTATTGCGGTGAATTTTTTGCGGTGGGTGCAAAAAGTGCCGCTATATGTCGCATATTGCGGCGTTTTTTCGAAACGCTATTGTAAATGGGGTCTATTGCGGCGTTTTATTGGGCCGCTACGGTAGCTCTAGTCTTTTGTGGCGTCCTACAACGGCAGTACATAGAACCGCCACAATATATATGATTTAGCGGCAGTAACTTAGATATAGCAGCGCTCCAAAAACCCGCTGCAATAAATATATCATTTTGCGCAAATACTATAGCGATGGTAGAAAAAACCGCCGCAATATGCGAGTTGTAGTGGCATTGACATGACCGCCGCAATAGACCTTCTAATTCCCCACCTCCCCCCAAATCTTCCTTCTATTTTTTTTGGCTTTTCATTTTTGCCAAAAACACTGTCTCTCTCATTTCACTCCCAAAAACCAAAAACACTATTCACTCTATCTCTCTCTAACTCTTCAGAGACCCAAAATCCCACCCAAACACCCAGCTCAAACACTATTCACTCTATCACTCTATCTCTTTGTTTCTTAATCTCTAACTCGCAGACCCAAAATCCCTTCAGTCCCACCACCGCCGCCGCCTTCATAACAACCCCACCACCACCACCAAAGCATCGACTCAGTGGCTGCCACCTAGCAACCCCAATCCACCCCATTTCACTCCCAAAAACCAAACACTCTCTCTGTAAGTTGTCTCAAACACTCTCTATGATGTTTCGATTTTTTAAAAAAAAAGGGATTTTTTACTTTCGTTTATTTTTTATTTTTATCTGATGATGAGAAACAAAGTTCAATGTGTGTTGGTTTGTTCTTTTATCAGTTTATGGCTATCCCTGTGATGTGTTATGTTTCCCTGTGAGGTGTTATTCTTGTGACTTTCAAATGTGCATTGGCTTGTTAATGAAAATTTTACATTAGATTATGGGTATCCCTGTGATTAGGGTATTTTACTACTCTTGTTTGATTGTTAATGAAATTTTTTTATTTTTATATATATTTTTAGTCTCGGTGTCTCCATTTTCGCTTTTGTTTTTGGATAAGCATATGAAATGCTCTATTAAACATGAATAAAATGATTATCACATGTGTGTGTATTTTTTTAATGAAGTTATACTCTCTTGATGTAAAATTTTAGCACTAAAAAAGGAAAAAGAGCAAGAACAAATATATATAATCCTATATAAGAATCCTAATCATAATTAATTTAGAGATAAACAACCTTCCCGAGAATCCTTATTCCTTAAATCAATAGCTGAAAATTTTTGAAAAGAAAAGAATAATTTTTACTAAAGGTGTATGATATTTTCAATGCATATATAGTGTCTCTAGTCTAAAACCAAAACATGGAAAACAAAACAGCATAAAAAAAACTAGGAAAACAAAAATAGTAGTACCTGATCACCTCCATCTTGGTTAATGTACTTCGTATCGAACTCTCTAGTGTCTCTAGTCTAAAATTATACATCAAGAGAGTATAACTTCTTTAAAAAAATACACACACATGTGATAATCATTTTATTCATGTTTCTTTAATCTCTTTGGAAGGGAAATAGTGTGTGTTGTTGTTATGTGCTTAAACGCATTGTTGTTTTTTAGTCTTAGTTTGTGTTTGTTTGCTGACAAAAATGGTAATGGAAAGCTTGAAATTTTGATTTTAAGTTCTTGATTTTACAAGTGTAAGAAGCGGATTTTTGGTTTGAGTTGTTAGATGTGTCCAAATGCATTATTATTGTCTCGGTTTGTGTTTGATTGCTGACAATGTAGTGGAAAAGAAAGGAAAATGGAGAGCTTGAAATTGATTTTTTTTTTTTTTTGGGTCTTGGTTTGTGTTTGGTTGCTGAGAAAATGGTAGAAAGGAAAGGAAAATTAGAGGGAAATTAGCTCGGTTCAGAAGTTTGATTTTATTCTATGAATTGCACACATACATTTAATTGAAGTTAAAAAATGAAAAGTAATGAAAAAATGAATTGAAGTTTGCAAAACTTTTTTCTGTTTGGTAATGAAAAAGTGAATGAGAAATCAATAAATGGATAACCTATTCAACCTTTCATGATAGTCTTAATAAAGTTTATAATGACTTGATTATAAACTGACTTAGCACCAAACTTTTTATTGATAATGAACTTTGTGTTGTTCAGAAACTGACTTAGCACCAAGGGAAAATGGGTTGATGTTAAGAAAATTGTTTAGGCTATATTTGAGTTGCAAGAGAGACCTACAGCTACTAGGTAGTTAGGATGTCTACTTTCCCATGGTTTTTGTAAAATTGAAAACCAACTACTTTGGTAACTGTTTTAGAATTGACCACCTAGTATGGAAAAAATGTTACAGGGTGCAAGTTTTGTTGGACGTTGGCGTTGGTAATGTTACTTTATGACATATTTGTGATTCTGTAACTTTGGATCAAATTGTAATATAGGATTTAGTACAAAAGTAGAAAATGAGAAACTCCATAGTAAGTTAATGCAACAGCATTATGTAAAGCAAAGGATAAAGAGAAAAGAAAAAAAAAAAACTTAATGTTCCTTTCAATTGTTTCGTGTTAATATCATGCACAAGTTTTGTAGTATTAACTTGATATCAACTTGTTTTTTACTTGTCATTGTGCTTATATACTTGTTTTTATTTTAGACTTTGAAAGTTGAAATGGCAAGGCGAAAAGCAAATTTGCACACGCGTTCCAAGAGCATAACCGTGGAAGGAGCTTCTACACAACATGGGGATCAAGAAACAAAAGAAGAAATGCACGAAGCTTCTACGCAAGGTATGGGCTTACAACTTGATATCAAATTTGCAATTAATTTGCTTAAAAATTCTATTAAAATAAATAAATAAATAAAGGAGCAGACTCTATGTCTTAGCCCCTGCCCTATATGTCTCATGATGGTTGTTGTCATGTTTGATGTCTCAGCCCCTGCCCTATAAATATAATCCCTAAAGTCCCTTTAAATTTTAAAAAGACCCCTTGTACATTAAATTTTATGATATTAATCCTTAGGCAAAAATATATATTCAATTTCATATATATTTACTTACTTTAACGATATTGTCTCCTTTAAATTTCAGATGTGTAGCCACCTGTACGTGTCACTCGCGAGCCAAGCAAGTACTTGGATGTTTGGGATCTTCCTGACGACCAAGTAATTGAGTTGCCGCTAAATAGTATGCATCAGCTGGTTGATGAAGGGGCGAGGACTTTCACTGGTTTCTTGGGGACGATTGTGTGGAAACCCCACATGTGCCCGATTAGATATCTGATTTGGAAGGACATGCCAGAAGAACTTAAAGAAGAGTGTTGGCGTCTTGTAGAGGTAAACTAGGAACTTATGATACTTGTAATTATGACATTTTGTACTATGTTATACATAAGCATTTGAGCATGAAAAAATTTGTAATTTGCTAACTCAACTATTTGATTGTAACGAAAATACGTCGTCCCTACTAATCCTACTGCATATGCGGCTTTGAAGACATTTACCTTACAGAAAATTGGGAAGGCTTGGAGGGATCACAAGTGTAGGTTGAAAACATCTCATTACATACCACATCCAAGAAACAAAGCACAGGTGAAGAACAATCGACCCAAGGGATGCATACCAGAAGATTGGGATGTTTTTATTGACCATTGGTATATTGATAATGCAGTGGTATGTTTTTTCTCTCTCTCTCTCTCTCTCTCTCTCTTTTCATTTTTTTTATATTATGGTTATTTTATTTTTTCAAGCACAAGATAATTTTCAAATTTATTACATTGTTATTTTTAAAATTACATTCTCTGTTTGGATATTGATGAGTTTCCTAAATGAATGGTTTCTGCTTAATTTTGCTAATTTTAATTTTAAACATTTAAAAAAATGTTTGACATGCTTACTTTTTGCTTATTATATCAACATGATTACATGAGGTCACCCCAATTTTGTGAAAAGATTCATACTGGATTATACTATAAATTCTCCTAGATTTGCCTCGTGTGTAAAAAAAATAAAAAATAGTTAAGATTTTAGAAATTGCTCTTTTCACTATTTTGAAAGTCTTCCACATTGGCACTACACATTTGTATAAGGTTATCAAGTTTTAGAGAATTAGTTCTTATTAAGAGACCCCATTTGCTATTGCCACATGTATCTTCACTCTTGCCTTGAATTGAAGCAAGCAATTTTTTTTTTTTTGTTTTTTTTTTTTTTTGTTTTTGTTTTAGTCAATATTGAATTAATATGTAGGGAAACTTTCTTTTGTTGGAATGACATGGTAGGAGCTCAAAAGATCTTACTTCTGTTGATACTAGTCATGAGATTGTAGCTAGAATTTCTTTGTTTATGCACTGACTGGAAAAAAAAAAAAAAAAAAAAAAAAAAAGGTACTCTAGATACATAGCAGTTGGACATATCAAGCTTAGGGGACTGCCACCTTGTTGCATACCATCCACCTATACACCTTATCAATATGGCATGGACCAAATTTGCTATCATTTTTTTGAGAAAATTGTTTTATAATAATTTATAGGGTGATTCCAACATACAAGAAAACTAAGATGATTTTTTGTGAATATTGCACTACACAAGGGCTTGTTCCTTACTAATAGAATGACAAATTCACAAGTTGGATTGTATTAGCATAATGAAATTCATCATAGGCAACAAAATCACCCTCAAATTATTACTTATGTTATGCCCAAGAAACTTATATCTTGGAATTGGTTTTGTTCAATTCATTGATTTTTTATAGCTTTTGCACATTTAGCATGACAAGTGAATTAGGCTGTTGAATTTTAACAGTAGTCCTCAATTGATCGATGAAATTGAGTACTTATCGCCAAACTAATGTCTGTGTGAATATTTAAACACATTTATATAAGATCATGAATCTGTTCCACTTAATATAAAGCAATCATATATAGCATGGCAAATTAAAATATTTGGCAAAGCTATCCATTTGTGATCCTAAGAACAGATTGCTCACCCCTTGAATTTTTTCATTGATAGCCTTCACTATTATTTCAAAACCATAATGTGATAATTCTGTTAGGATTGATACATACATTACTGGTTCCTTGATTCGTTCTCAATATTGAAATACCAAAGAAACATTATTTCTGCATTACTACTTTCTGAATTTCTTTGTTTATGCATTTTTATGGCAGTTGGTGTTGATTATTTCTTTGTTTATGCAAATTGAGTGTATTTGATTTCATGGATTTGTAATAGTTGAGGTTGCTCTATTTTCCATGGCTATTGTAGTGATGGAAAGTTTAAACTTGCAACTGGGCAAGAGAAACTGTGGTACTTTGGGTAGACAATTCATCTAATAGGTTAGACTAGACTATGTGTATGGTTTTTATTTGTCTTTTGTTTCATTGAAAAACAGTTAAAGATGAAATTACAAGGCATATCCGTAGTTTATTCATTGTTATCTTACTGCTAGGTTGGGTAATTAATGACCTTTGTTGTGGATGCAGCACTTTGTAGTTTGTAAAGAGTGGAGAGCAATTATTATTTTTATTTATTTTTTGAAAAATAAATGAATCGATTTTGTTTTTGCAATATATATATCCAGTTGGAACTTGTAAGCTTTAATTGTCTTTTCGTAGATGACAAGATAAATAATTTGTTTCTTTGGGTTGGTCTATAATCTGTCTCAAGCATCATTGTCCTCTAATGTTTGTTTGTCTTGTAAATGAAGTTATTCCATGTGTAAAATGTTGATATATTTTGTAATTCCATCATTTTGTAGATAGAGTCAGAGAAGAATAGGGACCGTCGTTCTAAACAGGAGGACTTACATACTGCTGGTTCATGTAGCTTTGTCGTGCACGCTGCAAAGTAGGTAACAAGTATTATGACTAATTTTTAAATGATTTAACTTATCTTAAGTTTATGTGAAACCAACATTCATCACTACATAAATACACTACAAAAAAGATGAGTTATAACAGTGGTCTTTTTTGTAGCACTTATAAAAAATGCTACTAGTGAGGGTTTATTGTAATGGATTTTCAAATGCTACTATAAGTCTCTTT
Source organism: Notholithocarpus densiflorus (assembly GCA_030021035.2). Taxonomy (NCBI): domain Eukaryota; kingdom Viridiplantae; phylum Streptophyta; class Magnoliopsida; order Fagales; family Fagaceae; genus Notholithocarpus; species Notholithocarpus densiflorus. Next base: position 78,692 of record JARYZH020000600.1, read on the forward strand.
GTAGCAGCAGTTTTTTTGTAACTGCAACAATATACTTTTTTTTTTTTTTGGTAGTAGTTCCCCAGCTGCTACAATATACTTTTTTATTTTTTATTTATTTATTTATTTTATACTCCAATGTAGAAAACTAACACCCTAATGACCAAAATACCCCAAAATACTCAAAATGACACAAATACCCTTAGAACTAAAAAATGACCAAAATATCTCCAGAACGTCAAATATGCCCCTAGACCTCAAAATCACCAAAATACCTTAGGAGTGATTAAAATGAACCCAAAAAAAAAAAAAAAAAAAAAATCCCTACAATCACTAAATGATAAAAATTTGCACCTCTCTTTATCTGCACAAATTGTGTATTTATAAACCCTATGCGATCCAGGCCCTTAAAATTATGTTATTAGCATTATTTTTCCACAAAAATTGTATATTCGTCAAATTTCAAAGTAGTGAAATAAGAAAATGCCTTGACATGACAACATTGTGAAAGAAAGGAGACTTACGAATTTAAATAATACCGGGATAAGGCGGGGCATGTTGTATAACATGATGCAAGTCGAAACTAATGCCTTTGATGTGGGGGTATTTGGAAGTGATGAGGTTTTAGAGTAACTCCTAGGCTACCGCCAACATCAACAAGTTGCCTGAGTTGCTCAAAGCCTTTGTAAGACTCAACAATATGCTTAATAACAATATTAGTGTAGTTGAGCATTGCCGTGTTAAAAATCTGATTGAACCTGGGGTCCAAAGTGAGATACTCAAAGACATGCATGCCGTAGACCCTGTTGAACGGAATTCCTCCCTAAAGAATTGAGTCTTTCAGTTGGGACCTGTGAACAAATTCATGTTAGATACCATATCTCATTTATTAAAAATTTTAGCAACATGCGAATTAATTTATTTGGGGTATTAGCTGAATAAATTTGGGTTAACTGTAATATATTAATTCTTCAGTTTTTTTAATAATAAAAAAATTTCTTTACATACCACTCATGCATGTTAGAAGTTACTAAACGTGATGGACCACTAGAGTAGTACTCGACTAGCATTTCATAACAAATTCACTTGCAGGCAGTGCCAAAGTTGTCATGTAATGAGCAAGGTAAATAAAAAAGGAAAGAAAGGCAACACACCTTCAGCTATCCAAGAAAACCTTGTCATGAAGCGAGGCAATCATGGGGGCCAATGACACACCATCTTCATTGCGCACAAAGTGTTTAGACACGGGAGAAAGAGTGTAGAGTCTTTGGAAAGAACCAAACTCATCAGCAACCACAGAGCAACCAAGCACAGAGTGGCTGGCCAGCATTCTGAGTATGCGGTCCAGCATCATGCATGGCGGCTGAAAGCTCGAAAATGTGTTGAAAACACAAGAGCTGTTTAGACCCCCAAATTAAAGTTACGGTTCGATAGATTTTACACTAACTTAATACTAAGTGCGGAATAGTGTAAATGCGAGCAGATAAACAAACAAGCTACTCTAATCCATAATCAAGACAACACAGCAGTAAAATGAAATGTAAAAGAGTAGGGAAGAAAGATGCAAACACAAGATAACACGTCGATGTGTTATCGAAGAGGAAACCGAAGTACTTGGCGTAAAACCTCTCCGCCGCCCTCCAAGTGGTAATCGATCCACTAGACAATCAGTTGGGATACATGGGTTAGCAAGAGACCCTCCAAGCCTAATCTACCCGATATACCTAAGCTCTTCAAGCTCCTACTTCAACAAGGCTTCTCAGAACCGTGTCTTGTCTAACTCTCCGGATCCTGCAACAAGCTCCATGTTGCATCTGCCATCTTTGGCTTCTTCCAATACTTCCCAACAGCACCAAACTATCACTTGACACTCTGAAAGAGTGTGGTTTGGTCTATCAACCTCTCAATGATATGAAATTGAGAGGTAGGAGTTGAGGAAAATCCACAAGCAATTATGTAGAGGATTGTGGGTATAACAATCTCTAACTCTCAAGGTGTTTGGCTAGAGTTTTCTCTCAGAAGCACTCCTCAACATTTGTGGGTAATGTGGGTATATATAGTGTGGGTACAAAAAGTGTATATCAGATAGTACAGTCTAGCAGAACAGAATGTCTCGCGGGTGTCTCGCTGGAAGGCCTTACCCACGAGATACTCGCGAGACATAGCTGTCTCCATCCTGTCTTGACTCTTCGCATTCCAGCATGTGCAAGTCACATGAGTCACTTCGCGGGATGCTTAGTTGCGAGATACTCACGAGAACTCTTTAGTCTTCAATTGCTTGAGTCTTCACACTCTCTCTCTTTATCACACAACCCTTACAATCAGATCCCACAATAAATACATGGTACAAAAGATTGAATAAAATTACAATAAAATTTGACACGGAATTAAAGCCAACAAAACACATATTGTAAATTACAACTTTACAGCGGCGTCGGGGTTAGGGGCGTAACCAGAAATTTTTGTTTGGGAGGCCAACTTATGATACTAATTTATTAGCTTATACAAACTGTTATGGTCAGCACGACCACGTCCTCTTTCGTGTTTGCCTCGAGGTGCTATGGTGGTCGAGAAAATAGAACAATTCACACACACAGTAAACTTACTTAACACAATGGGTTTGTTTCGAGGACAACCCAACCTCCACAATGTTTTAGCTTAAAATTCACATGCCCATTCTTTTTTCATTCAGCCATATATAAAGGCTTACATCAAAACATGATAACTTTTGTTCCTAAAAGATAACAACGATAACAAATGGCTTATCACAAAATTCAAACAACCAAATGATAAACCCCACAATCCTAAGTGATAAACCTCACTAGATGAGATAGTTTATTTGATAAGATAAACCTAAGAGATAGATGATAAAAGAGATAATTATAGAGTGGAGTCCCAAGCAAGTCATCCCACTTTAAGCTTATCTTGTTGATGGTCCTGAGTTGACTCACTAAGTTGATTCAGCAAACTTGGCTCACTACCCATGCATGAGCTAAGTGCAGTGTTACATAACACTCCCCTCTCCTTAACAAGACCTTTGTCCTCAAGGGTGAGCCATGGATAACGTAATTGGAGCTCGACCAAGTTTTCCCATGTAGCTTCAGTTGGTGATAATCCTTGCTAATGAACTAGAATCTCTTTTTTGCCTTTCTTCTTGCGCTTTTCAAGGATGGCTTGAGGTGTGGGAACAATAGAATCTCCCTGGTTTGGAATGACTGGGAGAGGAACTTGAGTTTCCACAGTTGCACCAAGCTTCTTCTTAAGCATAGAGACATGGAATATTGGATGTAGCTTTGAATTTTCTGGTAGCTTGAGTTTATATGCTATGGGACCAATTCTTTCAAGGATCTTAAATGGTCCATAGTACTTGGGAGCTAACTTCTGGTTCCTTCGAAGAGCTAAAGACATTTGCCAATAAGGTTGCAACTTGAGATACACAAATTCTCCAACATTAAAGCTTCTATCGGTCTGATGAGCATCATAAATCTTCTTAATCCGTTGTTGAACTTCACCTATTCTTTCACGCAATTCCTTAACAACTTGCTCTTTATCTTTCAATTCTTGGTCCACTGCCTCCACTTGTGAAGTGCCAGGAACATAAGATAGAAGTGTGGGAGGTGGCTTATTGTAAACAACCTCATAAGGAGTCCGCCTAGTAGAGGAGTGGATGCTGGTGTTATAGCAATACTTAGCCCAGGGAAGCCATCGTACCCACTCCTTTGGCCTGTAGCTTGTGAAACAGCGCAAATACATTTCAACAGTTCTATTAACCACCTCTGTTTACCCATTGGTTTGACGATGGTAGGATGAACTAAAATTAAAGCTAGTTCCCTGTAAGTTAAAAAGCTCATTCCAAAAGATACTAGTAAATGTAACATCTCGGTCACATACTATGCTTTTAAGCATCCCATACAATTTAAATATGTGCTCAAAGAAAACTTGAGCTATTGAGACTACAGTGTATGGATGTGAAACAGGGATAAAATGTACAAACTTAGAAAGTCTATCAACAATGAAAAAAATGATAAACTTGCCCTTAGCATTGGGAAGTCCTTCCATAAAGTCCATAGATATATTTGTCCAGATTTGTGAGGGAATGGGAAGTGGTTGTTAGAGTCCAGCTGGATTGAGATTTTCTCCCTTGTTCCTTTGATATGTTTCACAGGCGCCCCTGATAAATTCCCAAAGGAATTTTCTCATGCCTTGCCAATAGAAAACTGACTTCATTCTTTGTAGGGTCTTGTGATATCCTTCATAGGTGCTTGCATGCATCTCCTTTACAATGAGTGGAACCAAGTTTGAATTAGAGAGTAAATAGATTCGGTTCTTAAAGTAAAGAATTCATTCTTTATAATCCCATGGCACAACAGCTTCCTCCTTTTGGAATAGTTGTACTAAGTGCTATAGTTGAGGACTGATTTTGACTTCCTCTTTAATTGTCTCCACCCAAGTTGGTACAAGTGTTGACAAGGCAGCTATCTCTCCCTTCTCATCCCTTCGTGATAGTGCATCAGCCACACTATTGTCTTTGCCCGAGTTGTACACAATTGTGAAATCAAACCCCATAAGTTTGACTAGCCATTTTTCTTGTGCCGCAGTGGTTATCTTTTGCTCCCACAAGTGTTTGAGGCTGTGTTGGTCTATCCGCACAATAAACTTTCTCCCCAACAAGTAAGACCTCCATTTTTGGACTGCAAGAATTAGAGCCAACATTTCTTTTTCATAAGTAGATAAAAATAAATGTTTACCTTGCAAGGCATGGCTAAAAAATGCAATGGGCCTCTTTTCTTAAATAAGGACTCCTCCAATTTCAGATCCTAAAGCATCACATTCAACAATGAAAGGCTGATTAAAATTCGAGAGGGCTAATATTGGGGCTTGAGCCATAGCGTTCTTAAGTACTGTGAGGGATTCTTCGACCTTAATGCTCCATTCAAATCTCCATTTTTTAAGCATTTGAGTTAGAGGAGCTACAATTCACCCATACCCTTGGATGAACTTTCGATAGTATCCCGTTAGCCCAAGAAAACCCCTTAGAGCTTTGACAGTCTTTGGCTTTGGCCACTCTTGCATAGCAGCAATTTTATCTGGGTCGGGGGCTACTCCTCTAGAAATCACATGGCCTAAGTATTTGACTTCCTGTTGAGCAAAAGTGCACTTTTATTTTTTGACAAATAACTTGTTAGTCCTTAGGATCTTTAATTTAATCGCAAGATATTTCAAATGATCTTCCCAAGTTTTGCTATAGACTAAAATATCATCAAAAAACACAAGAATAAACTTACAGAGATGAGTCTTGAATATCTCATTCATCAAGGATTGGAATGTGGAAGGGGCATTGGTGAGGCCAAAGGGCATCACTAGGAACTCATAATGTCTTTGATGGGTTCGAAATGCTGTCTTTGGAATGTCTGCTGGCTGCACTTGGATTTGGTGGTAACCCGACCTTAAGTCCAACTTGGAGAAAAATTTTTCCCCATGCAATTCGTCTAGCAGCTCTTCAATTACAGGTATTGGAAATTTGTCCTTGATTGTGATCTGGTTCAATCCTTTGTAATCTACACAAAGTCTCCACGATCCATCATGTTTTTAAACTAACAATACTAGAGAGGAATATGGGCTCTGACTTGGACGAATCACACCTGAATTCAACATATCAATTACCAATTTTTCTATTTCATTATTTTGGTAGTGAGGATACCTGTATGGTCTCGTGCAAACATGTTCAACTCCAGATTTGAGGGGAATTTTATGATCATGAGCTCTAGGTGGTGGTAGCCCACAAGGTTCCTTGAACACATCTTGGTAGGATTGCAAAACTTCTTGTAGCTCTGGATCGGTTGCTTCATGAGGTGGGGGAAGTAATTTACTTTGAGTTGTTTGCATGAAAAGTGAATTAATTTGCAGCAAAACTCCTTTCTTCCTCTTCCTTATTTTCGTAGCAATTTCCTTACTATCCACAAGCTTGTTCTCTAGAGCATTGAACCTCATAAGGATCACCTCTCTTCCACCCAGATTAAACTTCATTTGCAGCTTTGAAAAATCCCAGACAATGGGTCCCAATGTGCTCAACCATTGTGCTCCAAGAACGGCATCACACCCTTCTAATGGAAGCAAATAATAATTTGTTGTGATAGGAACTCCTTGAATGGTGGTGCAAACTCCTGTACAACACCTTGGACTATTAATTTTTTTCACCATTAGCCACTGCAACTTCAAAATTCCCAATTGAAGTGGGCCGAAGACCCAATTTTTTTTGCTGCTGCACTATTCAGAAAGTTATGAGTACTTCTTGAATCTATCAATAAAATGATTTGATGTTGAGCAATCTGCCCTCGAACCTTCATGGTTTGTGGAGTCCTAGCACCATAGATGGCATTGATGGAAATTTCTGGTGTCTTTCGAACTTCTGCATTTATATCTGCGTCATCTGTCTCCACTTATTCATCACCATTTTCTTCATCAGACCAGTTCCCTTCAATGAGAAACAATTTTCTGCATTTATGCCCCGGGCCAAACTTGTCATGACAATTGAAGCACAGGCCTTTGCTCCTCCTTTCTTGCATCTCCGCAGGACTTAACTATTTAATCGACATGGAAGTGGAACTAGGAACTGCTGATTGGCTTTGGAAAGATTTGCGTGCATTAGGTTGCATGGAGCGCCAAATGGATTGGTTTCGAGCTTCATACAGTCTTGCTAATCCAATGGCAACTGAAAGAGTCTTGGGTCTACAAGCTTGTACATCAGTTTTGATATTCTCCTTTAACCCACTTATGAAACACCCCACTTGTTTTTCTGGTGATAGCTTTCTTGCCCTTATGAGTAGCCTCTCAAATTGAGTCTGGTAATCTCTTATGGAACCCATCTGTTGCAACTTCGTAAGATCACCAAAGAAATCTTGATATTGGGTTGGCTTGTACCTACTATGAAGTCCATGCTTAAAATGGTCCCAAGAGATGACAGGCGTCTCTTCTTTTAGGAGTTAGAACCACAGTTGGGCATCACCTTCAAGATTGAAGGAAGCTAACGACAACTTCTTTTCTTCTGGTGTTTAGTGGATCTCAAAAAATTGGTCAGCCCGACAAATCCAACTAGTAGGATCCTCGGATCCGTCAAAGCGTGGAATATCGAGTTTAACCAGCTTCGGGAAATACTTCATGGATGACTCCTTATGGTATGGTCTTTCATTTCCACCGCTTCGACTGCCAATATTTCGGTTTTGATAGTGAGAACTCTCACCTTCATCACGAGCTCTAATGGTTGTGAGCTGATTGAACCTCGCATTCATAGCTGCAAACATTTCTTGCATCTCCTTATAGATTTTCTCTTGTCCAGTTTTTTTGTAAATCTAACCATTGGATTGCATGTTCTTATTATATTCTCCATGGTTGCAAATTTCCAAAAAGATCAAAGATCAATAGCTATGCCATCAATCAAATATTTTAATTTTAAGTGTTTGTGATTTAAAACTATGTATAGAAAATAAGTTTATTGATTGAATACTAAATAAAATTAGATTTGAATGAAATTTTACATGTCTATTAAGGACATAAAGAAAATGAAATCCAACGGTTAGATTTTTAAAATTCACATCCAATAAAAAGATATCGGCAAAGTTTGTAGGGTTTCTCTCTAAACTAGTTTGGAAAGAAACTTTTTCCATCGTATTAGGTGTCATTCCAGTGTCATACTTGTCGTATTATGTTATACTGCAAATGAAAATTTTAAGAATTTATTATGAATTTGATGATAGATAAATATTATTGTATGAATTTTTTTGATGCCCACTTTTGACGAAAAGCCCAATAACAGAAGAAGCCCAACAATAAGGGAAGTGGAAGGAAAAAAAAATATGAATGGTAAAAGCAAGTTATTAAACCCAATGGGCCAACATGGCAGGAATGACAGCCAACAGGCCTATGAGGGGAATAAGAGGTAAAAATAAAGTAAATGGGCCGAGAAAGCCCAAGGAAAGAGGTAGCAAGCCCAATGGGTTAACATAGCAAGAATGACAACCAGCAAGCCCATAGGAGGAATAAGAGGTAAAGATAAAGTAAATGGGCTGAGCAAGCCCAAGGAAAGAGGTAGCAAGCCCAGTGGACCAACATAGTAGGAATGATAGCCAGCAGGCTCATGAGAGGAACAAGAGATAAAGATAAAGTAAATGGGCTGAGGAATTTCGAGGAAAGAGGTAACAAGCCTAGTGGGCCAACATGGCAGAAATGACAACTAGCAGGCCCATGGGAGGAATAAGAGGTAAAGATAAAGTAAATGGGCCGAGAAAACCCAAGGAAAGAGGTAGCAAGCCCAATGGTCCAGCATGGCCAGCAGGCTCATGGAAAGAAAGAGGAATGGCAGAAATAGAAACCAAGTGGGCTATACGGGCAAAGACCTTTGTCTAGACAATGCCTAGTCCATGGAGGAATAAAAGAATGTAATGCAAGCCCAAAAGCCCACACATTCCTCACACCGCAAAAGACAAACATTACCCAGTACGCATAGCAAAAGAATACGACGCATGAGCAGCAAAAATGACGTGGGAACAAAAGAAGACAAATGCATATGGTAGTGGCACTTGCACAAGGCCCAGGACACCACTTATGTGTACCTAGCTAATACATGGGAGGTGTGCCCTCGGTTAAGGGATTCAAGGGGTATGGTTTGGCAGTGGGGGCAAAAGAGGTCTATTTTTGGGTCCCTGCCAAGGCTCATTTCGGGAAAATACTTTGCTGGGATAGCATTTCTCCCAAAAGAAGTAAATACAGGCTGAGACCACTTGATGCATGGCATAGGAGTAAGTGTAGAGAGCCCTCAACCCTTATCCATTTGGGGAAGGCGAGGCTATAAGGGAAAGGAAACAAAACAAGATGTTCAGTTACACTTAAACTAACATGTTTTGTTTGTTTGTTTGGTTATTTGTAGGGGCTTATACCTGCAATAGAGACACTATTCCCTACTGTGGAGCATAGATACTGTGTGAAACACATCTACAACAATTTCAAAGTAGATCACAAGGGATTGGAGCTGAAGGATGCACTGTGGAGGTGTGCTGCTGCCACAACAATAAGGGAGTTTGAGAGATGCATGCAGTACATAAAGGATTTGGATGAAAAGGCATATGAGTATCTTGCAAACATTGCACTTGCACAGTGGACAAGGTCACACTTCACTCCTAGGGCCTTAACAGATTGTTTGGTAAATAACTTGAATGAGTCTTTTAACTCAATGATATTGAAGTCTAAGGACAAGCCTATCTTGGCAATGTTGGAGTGGATTAGGGTTAGACTTATGACTAGGCTTTACACAAAAAGGGAAGGGATACAGAAGTATGCTGGAAAGTTGTGTCCAAGCATACAAGATAAGTTGGAGAAATTGAAGGTTGAAAGCAAGCCATTTAGTGCTACCCCAGCTGGCAGTTTCCTTTATGAGGTAGCTAGTCAGTATGAGAGGCATGTAATTGATCTTGTCAAGAAGACATGCAGCTGTAGGTATTGGGATTTAAATGGCATTCCATGCAAACATGCCATAACAGCCATTTATACAAACATTGAGACACCAGAAACCTACACCCACCCATGCTACCACAAAGAAACTTACATGGAGATATACAAGGAGGTACTTCCTCCCATGCCTGGCTAGTCAGAATGGGCTGAGACTGGACAACCTGCTCCCCTAGTACCTCACATATACAAACTACCAGGCAGGCCACCCAAGCAAAGAAAGAGGGCTCCTGATGAGCCTAGGAACCCTTACAAAGCAAGTAGGCTGAACAGACCTGTAAGGTGTGGGAAATGCAAAAAGGAAGGGCATAACTCAATAAGGTGCAAGGCTGGTATCACTGGGGAGACACCATGGCAGAGGAGACAGAGGCTTGAAAGAGAAAAAGCTATAAGTAATTGAGATTTAAATGGCAAAAAAAAAAAAAAAAAAAATTTAACTTACAAAGGTATTAATGTACTGAAACTGAGTTTTGTTGCAGGCAAGAGGAGGGGTTCCGGCACCTAGTACCAGATCTGGATCTGCACCTTAAGCTGCACCCCAGCCACCATCCCAGCAGCCTACCCAGACTTACAACATGAGGTCTGCCACTCAGCCTTCATCCTCACAGCAAGGAAATCAAGCTTCACAGCAAGGAAATCAAGCTAGGCCATCTCATATGAGAGCAAGATGGTTCTCTTCCTCACAGCCAGAGTTTCACACACCTAGGGAGACCTGGGATACCCTACCAAGTTCTTCACAAGTAACTTAGTTGAATTACCTCTTTCCTAGATGGTTGTGTAGACTAGGATATTTTTTAACAAGTGGATCTATTTTTTATTTTGTAGCCTTCACCTGCAAATAGGAGCACTGGTGGTGTGAGGACTAGAGGACAGCTTGCTGCACAAAGGCCACCAAAAATTAATTCAGTGGGTGGAAAGAGTAAAGGCAAGAAATGAAGCTAGTGGGTATGCATGCCAGCATTGGGAGGAACATGTGGGCCTGCAGCTAGTGTTTTTTGTGAAGACCACTGTTGGCTTTTTGTAATTATCAATTAATGTAAAAAAACAATCACCTTTTTGTAATTATCATATATATATATATATGTGTGTGTGTGTGTGTGTGTGTGTGTGTGTATGTAGCTGACCTTGGAATGTGCTTTTTTGTAATTTACTAGAAGTTAAGGTACAATACACTCCAGGTTGTTATTATGGTATGAAATTTTGTGGTATTATATGGAAGTTGTGGTATTTATTCAATTTAGTTTGTATGGAACATTATTTGTCCAAAAAAGTTTGTATGGAACATTATTTGTCCAAAAAAGTTTGTATGGAACATAATTTGTCCAAACCAGATTATATGGAAGTTTTATTATTGCTGCTACAGATTGTGTCCAAGTAGATTTTTCCAATACATAGTGTATGGAAGTTGTTATTGTGAAATGGTTGTTATGGTATGTGCAGGTAACTGTATGAAACATTATTTGTCCAAACCGGATTATATGGAAGTTTATTTATTGCTACTACAGATTGTGTCCAAATAGATTTTTTCAATACAGAGTGTATGGAAGTTGTTATTGTGGAATGGTTGTTATGGTATGCGCAGGTCATTGATAATTGACCAATACTTCTTTCATTGAATGGTTGTTATGGTATGCACAAAACAATACTCAATAATTGACAAATTCTTTGTTCATTGACACATCAAAACATTACATCAGTAGGCTAGTGCTACTACAATGCAAATTCATTAACACCATTGCCTAACTATATCTACTAACCAATTAACTACTTCAGGGCAACAACCTAGGTCTCTTCACTCTAGAGAACTCAATTGAGCCAAAACACAACAACAACATAACAATAACAAAAATGATCCATGACAAAATGCATGCAAACTTCCACATTCTCTGCTTCTCTTCAGCAAACATGGCCTTTTCCTTAGCTTTTGCACAGACAGCTCGAGCCTTTCTCTCCCTTTCCTTGGCTTTGGCTTCCTCTTCAAGAGCCTTTTCTGCAATTTGCCTAGCTTCTTCTGCCATTTCCAAAGCTGTCTTTTCCCTCTCATTGGCAAGTTGGAGAGCACTCTGAAGCCTAGACATCCTCTCTAGAGCTAAAGGTGCAGTTTCATTCCCACGAGGACAAGTTAGGTTATCAAGCCAAACAAAGAAAGGACACTTAGGACCAACCTTATAACGGCTACAACCCAAGAACCTCCTCCCAAAATTGTACAAACTCAAACTTGTTCTCAAAACACAAGTTTGCTCATTGCACATATGCCTACATGAACCTGAGATATTACCACTTGATGAAGACATATCAACAAAACACGATTCCTGGGAAGCCCAAATTTAGTGTTTCACACAGTAAGTTGGCACTTGAACAAAATCTAAAACCCTAAATCGAGAACAGACACAAATACCTTGATTTTCTTTACCGAAACTACCTCCCCTAGCTTCGATGTTGCGAAACTTGTGTTTTCTCCACCTCCAGACACTCCAAACCACGAAGAACATGTTGATCTCACCACAGGTCTCTCTCGAAAAGTTTCTGAGTTTTGGATATTTTGATTCGCGTTATGTTCTGTTTTAGGGTTAAGAGGTGTTTTTGTAATGGCTGGGGTTGAGGTGGGTTATGGAGATTGACGGAAACATACCTCAGGTGGGTTAAGTGATATTTTTCAAACCACGGGTAGGCAAAGTGATTTTCGCCCAAACCACAGGTAGGTTATTTGTAATTACCCTTGAAAAAATAAATAAATTTGGGTGGTTTTTAATTTGTGAATTCGGGATGATTTCTTAGGTTTAAAGTAAAAATATTAGGTCAATTCCAATCATAATTCGTGCAATAGTAGGGTGTTAGATGTTAACATTAATTTTATTCTTATTTACATTAATTAACATAACATGTTAGCATGTTCAGTGTTGTTATTAATTTGACACATTATAATTAAATATAAATGTTATTATGCCGGTATGTTATAATTATTATTTATTGTTCCTCACCCTACTTCACCTAAATTGTTATTTGAACAAGTAAAAGTTATGTCTTAGTCCGACCAGGTATAGCATTTCTCTTCAATCATTAATTTGTGTTCCTCGATAATATTATTCATGTGATAAGTTTATGACCAAAACCATGCAATGCATGTTTACTAGTAAAAGCTTTTAGAATTTTAAGGCTTGCCATAATTTTTAAAACATTTTTACTATTTTATTTGTTATTAAATTTAATTATATTATCTAAATTTTTTTAAAAAAAATTTATATATAATTCTTTTATTAAGTCGTGCATCGCACAAACATAATACTAGTATATATATAAAAGTTGGGATTAGAAGTCGTTGCGCTAAGTGGTTGCACCAAATTGCAAAATTTTTAAATTGGGCTTAAAAACTGTGGTTGAGCCAAGTGGCTACATGCTTACACCAAATTACATAATTTGTTTTCGATAAAACATGAACTTAATTGTTATTATCAACTTTTCCTCTTATCCTTTAGCAATTTTTAGGATATACACAAAAGCTTGATTAAAGATAAATAGATGATCCGTTCACATATTTATCTTTAATTAAACTCTCATATTTTTTAAAGCCAACTCCCATATTGTTTGTGTTGTGGAAAATCCATTCATCTTATGATGCCTTTTATCTTTTAATATTGGATAAATATGGATTTGTTGTTGATAGACTAGGAAATTAGAAGTGAGGCAAATATGTTGCAAACTGGGATCTGTCCCTTCTCTTTTGTTAGCTATATATATGCACACACCGTTGTTATTCTTGACAAATCCTCCCAGTGTTGTGTGATACTATTATACCATTACCACGTGGGCACGTCCCATGGTATGGTAAAAGATTTTCTTTGAAGCAATATTTTCTTTGTAGCAATATTATGTACTTGAACATCCATGATAGACAAAATGAAATGAGAAGGGAAGTCTATGGTGAGATGCTCCAAAAGGGACAACAAGAAACGAGCACGAGGCTCAATAATCGAGTTATAGTGAGAGAGAGGAAAAAGAACAAAAGTCATAACCATGTTCAAAAACCGTGGACCTTTGGCAAAGGTCGAACAGTAAGTGAACTAACGCTCACCCCACTAGGAAGGGCGCTCACAGAAAGCAGATTTGAGCTCATCCTTGGACACGATCCTCAGACGCTCACAGGAAGGATAGTCGGGAAACTCTACCCTAGGAACCCTAAGCACATTCGCAACAAGCTGCGGTGTGACAGGAATACTCCGACCGCGAACCCGAGTGAAAAACTGAGGTACGGAGCGATAAAAAATGTGCATGTTAGAGTAGAACTCCTGAATAAGCATGGGTGGACAGGTGACCGGGGTGTCACATAGTGACTCCTAATCTCGAGAGTGAATGACATTAGGAAGGTCAGTTTCGGCGAAGTCCGCCAGGATGACTTGGCGTTCCGAATGAATGCCTTGTCGGGAAAAGTTCTCTGAGAATGCCTTGTGAGCATTATCATCATGGAACCGAACAGAGATAGGAGTAGGATCAGAAGACAAAGAGGCCCCGGAATGAAGAGGATTCCGGCCCGGAGTGGATTTATGCTTAGGTGCCATAGACACTACTAACGTAACTAGAAGTAGAGGGAGAGAGAGAGAGACAATCAGAAAATCTCCAAACAATTTCACAATATATAAATATAATGAAATTGGAGTACGTATGCATGGGAATTGCATGAACATGTGACATGCAAAGTAAATACATCATGGGCTCAGCCCAATCCAATCCTACCAGCATACAAACAGATTGCACACATCTAAATGCATGATAATACTGTTATAATGCAAATGTGATGCAATGCATGAGATTTAACATTTTATTTGCAATGGGGGGTATTTTTATCATTTAGTGATTGTAGGGATTTTTTTTTTTTTTTTTTTTTGGGTTCATTTTAATCACTCCTAAGGTATTTTGGTGATTTTGAGGTCTAGGGGCATATTTGACATTCTGGAGATATTTTGGTCATTTTTTAGTTCTAAGGGTATTTGTGTCATTTTGAGTACTTTGGGGTATTTTGGTCATTAGGGTGTTAGTTTTCTACATTGGAGTATAAAAAAAAAAAAGGACTAAACTTTGTAATTTTGTATTCAAAAAACACCTATAGAAGCAAAAAAAAAAAAAAAAAAAAAAATGGTATATTGTAGCAGTTGGGGAACTGCTACAAAAAAAAAAAGTATATTGTAGCGGCTACAAAACAACCGCTGCTACAAAGAGACTTATAGTAGCATTTGAAAATCCATTACAATAAACCCTCTCTAGTAGCATTTTTTATAAGTGCTACAAAAAAGACCATTGTTATAACTCATCTTTTTTGTAGTGCTCGTAAAGATGGATTTGTAGTTAATCCTGTAGTGCAAGCAAAAATGGTGTGTAATCCATTTCATATTCAGGGTATAGTGGTTTTGTTAAAAAATGGTGAATTGCTTTTGTTTAAGACAGTAAAAATTTAAATAATTACTTCCTTATATTTATACTACTAATTTAGAAAATTCAAAGAGAACTTAGGCTACTGAGTCTATGAAAATTGAAAATTGTGAACTTAGGCTACTGTTGTTTGTTGATAATAATCAATAAAGCTAGATGCCTATTTGGAATTGCTGGTAGAATACGTGTATGCATCAAATAAACTTCTAGAAATGGTTCTTAAGTGCTTGGTCAATGTATTGGCCTTAACTGTAGCTACTCACAAAGTCTAGCTTCTAGTTAAATTAATGTGTTTGTTCAGCTTAATGTAACATTTAGTGACAAAGGCAAGTTACAGATCATAAAAAATAATAATAATAACTCCACTTGTGTCTATGCTTATTGTCAAATATATTGTCTATGCTTCTCAATATAATTTTTGTTGTCTTGAATCAAATGATGTTGCTAATTTCTAATTTTTTTGTTTTGTTCAAACCCAAATATCAGGATAAAATGAAGGAGTTGTTGGCTGAACCTTCAAATCAATTGCAATCATCTAACACAAGTGGTAGTATTGCATGCGCACTGGATGATGTGTTTGCCAAAGTGATGGGTAAGGAGTGCAAAGGTCATATTCGTGGGGTAGGATTTGGTCCAAGCCCAAGTGGCCGAAGTAGCAAGAGTGCTCTCATGGACTTTCAAATACAATCAAGTCAAGCAAGGGACGACGAAGTTGCACAACTGAAGGCTTCCTTGGCTGATATGCATGAGAAATTGTCCTCTTTTGACAAAATGAAGGAAAGACTTAGCCAATTCAAAGAGATAGAGCAAAGAATGGCTCACATGCTTCAACAAATGCAACAAATAACTTCACAATGTAGTCAGGTTGGCATTAATGTTTGTTTAATTCCTTTGATCATGCTATTTCCTTGATGGGTTTGTCTTATAATTTGCTGTGATGGTTGGCATTAATGTTTGTTTGCTGAGTTCCTTGCTGATAATTTGCTGTGATGGATATGATAGAATGGTAGAGAAAATACGTGTGCACAATTCTTTAGTTGACTCCATAGTTTTGGTACCAAGACTTTATTATTATTATTATTGTTGTTGTTGTTGTTGTTGTTGTTGGTGTTGTTAAATCTAGAAATGATAACACATTACTATTCTTGACTATTAATTAGGCTGAATTTATTGTAGATGTTTTTAATTAAGAAAGAAAGCAATGGCTTGGCAGCAGTTCATATGACACTGAGATAGCCCATAAGTGTTTAAAGTTGAATACGTGTGCATTTGTGCCTTTTGTTACTCTAAAGTAAGTGCTTGGTCTACTAATTTGGTTAGTTTGTAATTCTAAATTACAATGCTCCAACGGCAAGAAAAATCATATGCTAGCAGAGAGTGTGCATACCGTTAGAATGACCTAAGATTGAAAGCCAATTTAAGTTATAGATACACTCTTTCACATCTTTACAAACACCATATCAAAGATCCAGTTTACATTCATCACCATAGATTTATTACGTAAAATGTCTTTGTTGAGGCAATATCCTTATAAGAAATTATAAAAGAATATTTTAGTTTACTCAGGCTGTCAGGAGGGAGCTGCCCTCCTTGATGAGAACAAACATATTTTTTGTTTTTGTTTTCTTGGGTATCATAGTTGTATTGTTTGTTTGATCTTTAGTTGCTGACAAGTTTGATGGTCACAATATTTTGGTTCTTGTGTTAAGTTCAAAACTTTGCAGTTTCTGAGAATACCCCATGTCTTTGTTTTTCAATAGATGCAATGTTCATATTACTTGCATTGTTTTGGTTGATCTTTCATACCTGTACATGCTGACATGACAACCAAAGCAATTTTGGATGTTGCAAAGCAATTTTGGATTCCAATATTTGATATCATTGTGTCCTAATTATTGCCTTTTTTTTGTATGTAGGACGTTCCTCCAATCCTACAATCTCTAGCTCTCCTACAATCCCCAGCTCTCCAAAAATCATCAGCTGCATCCCATCAACCAAGCAGCTTATAAGTTTTATGTTGGTGTTTGAGGACATTTTTGTGTACAAAAAACCATATTTGAATAAACACATTTTTTGCAAGTGTTGAAAAATATTTTGAGATACTTTGAAACTTTGATTATGGTGTTAGCTTAATTTAAGTGTTGAAGGACTTTCTGAGTACAAAGGACCACATCTTTCTTTTGTTAATTTTACGATGATGGTTATAGACAATGTTATGTATTTGATAATATATTTCTATGTTAATATAATATTAGTTTGGAGACATTTGTGGTGTTATCTAGTTACATTTGTGGTATTGTCTTAGTGGAGCTAAAATTATTACAGGTTATTTGTAATAGAAATGTGGTTTTAGAACCCAGGAGGGAAAACAAAATGTAACCTATAGCGGCGGCAAAAACCGCCGCTGAATAACTAAAATTATGAAATAATTGAAGACCTATAACGGCGTTTATAGCCCGCCGCTAAAGCCTTACACATATAGCAACAGGCGTAACCGCCGCTAAAAGGTGCGTAGAGTTTGTTGTTTAATAAGCCCTATAGCAGTGCTTATTGCCCGCCACTAAAAGGTCACTTGACCCGAATGGAAACCTCATATGGCGGCGGTTTTTAGCTTGCCGCAATAGACCAAAAGTGCTGCTAAATGACCGATCTATTGCGGTGCTTTTTGTTACCGCCACAATAGTACAGTTTTTTTGTAGTGAGTATTGAAAGACAACTACAATGGCTTCTGGTGCAGTCAGATTGTGTAGGTTGATCCAGTTGATCAAAATTCTTATTTCAACTATCAAAATTACCTAAGATAATATTTATTAATCAGTGTACTTGTTACTTCCTTTTTTTTTTTTAGAGAGTTTCAACTTATGGCGTCCACTCCTGATAATAACTCTTTATCATCGACCAAGACACCAATCAGTTTTTGGTATAAGCGGGGATTGAACCCCAGATCTCTTATACAACCATCAGAGACTTTACCAGTTGAGCTAACTGGAACCCACTACTTGTTGCTTCCTTACTATTAATAATAGGGGTGATTTCCTAATATTAAAATCACTTTTTTTTTGGTAATTCAGGAAATAAGATATTAATCATTATAACTATCAAATTATTTCCTAAGTTTAAGATATTAATCACTATAACTATCAAATTATTTCCTAAGTTTTTCCAGTATTAGATGTCTTGTTTTAAACTTTTAATCACTATGACTATCAAAGTTTCCTAAGATATTAATCAATGTAGTTGGTTGCTACCTTACTATTGATAAGGATGATTTTAAAGTGATAGGCCACAAACGGATTGACCCCTTGTGATTGAAATTAATTAATTAATTAGCCAAGTTATTAATTAATCAATTTATCATGCAAAACGCGTGGTAGCACAAACAAATCACCATAAACTAAATATGCAGTGGAAAATAAATTGACACGGTGATTTGTTTACGAATGGGGAAAACCAACACGGCAAAAACCCCACCGAGTGATTTTCAGGTCACCACTCCCGAAACTCCACTATTATTACAACAAGAGGTTACAAGTAAAGGAATCCCAAGGACCTTACCAACCTACAGTTGAACCCTTACCCCAATACCCAATTGGACTTGTTCTGTAGTGACAGTTCCTCCTTTCGATGCATGGCTCCCAAGTACGTGACTAACCAATTGTGCGGATCCCAGTACGCGACTTCAATCACCAACTAAAAATGTTGTTGGCTGCAAAGTTCTTCAGTTCATCCACACGATGAAGATCAAGAAGATGCTTGGTCACAAAACCCTACGGTGCACATACACAGCAACTTCTTCAAGAGAAAGAGTTGAACTAGAGCAAGAACTTCGTCTCCGGTCACAATTTGCTTGAACAGAGTTTGCTCAATGCTTGTGCAACTTGTGAACTCTTTGACGGCCCTTAAAACAATCCTTTTATATGTCTAGGGTTAGGAGAAAAGAAGTCCCAAAGACACATCCATGGATCCCAAGAAAAATAGATCAGAAATTATGTTTTTGTAAACCTCGACAGATAGAAGCTATTGAGCATCTATCGAGCTAGCTGTCGAGCCACGGGGTTGAAACAGCTTCTTAAACCTCGACACATGCTAGCTGTCGAGCTTTAGTAACTCTGCACTTTCAGCTTGTTTTCTTGGACAGACTTGAAGGCTTCAACACTTGATTTTGAAACATGGTTTCTTGAAGTATTAAACACATCCTCGATCTACCAAAATACAAGTAAAGTGCGTTTTGTCAGAGGATTAGCCAATTACATAAAATCATGACATATGTTCTTAACATGTGAAACACATATGTCCTAACAATCTCCCCCTTTGGCAATTCGTGACAAAACCACAACAAACAAATGAACATATGAGAGAAGTCATAAATCACTCAACTCATATTCACTTGTTGAATACAATAAAATCTATCCTAACACAAACTCTTGAAAAACTTTGCAAGAAAAGAGTTTATGGCAAGTAGACTTTGACAACCTGTATTTCTGAAACACTTTAAACAAAACTCATCAAGGCATCTTAGTGTGAAACAGAAATAATAGATTGCATACAAGAAATAAGAAGCATGTGCATAAAGAGAGAAAAGAAACAACACATGTAAGAGGTAGGTGAAAGAAATAACATACATCATCATATAGAGAGAAATAAGTACAATGTATGTCATAAATATGGTCACAAGACCTAATGTACAAGTACACATGTATCTAAAATAGAGAAAAGAAAAAGATACAAGTAATCCTTACTACATCCCTCAGCACTCAACAACACTCCCCCTAAAACTAAAAATACTAACTCTCCCCCTAAGTATGACTACTCTTATACCAAAACTATTCCCCTTTTTTGTCACGAGTGACAAAGGGTAAGAATGTCAAGTAGACATCTCATCGGTAGAGCTAGCATCTCCATCATCATCATCAGAAGCATCATCGTCAGCACCATCATCATCATCATCAGAAGCATCATCGTCAGCACCATCATCATCATCATCCTCAGGATCAGAATCCACTAGAGGTGGTGGAGGAGAAGCCTCTGTAGCAAAACCACCCATGATCGCCTGTCGCCGAGCAATACGGCTTACACGAACGTTCACCTAATACAACTCAGTGGAAAGTGTATCAAGGCAAGCATCCATGAGCTGCAGCTGCGCCATGATGTCTTCAAGTGACACATCGCCCATAGAAGAGGAGGGAGCAGATGTGGATGGAGCAGATCGCAAAGAGGCCGATCGTGATGGAGTCGAATGAGAGGGAGGAGTTGCTGAATCTTGTTGCGACCTAAACTGCGCCTCACTATGTTTTACGGTAGCAGAGTCTATGACACACATATAGGAAAAATGGTTGGATGAAGGAAAGGGGATGGAGGAATGGCGTAAGATCCTCGTGATAGCGGAAGGAAAGATGAGCTTATCACAAGACGCTGAATCCTGGTGAACATCCATGATAGACAAAATGAAATGAGAAGGGAAGTCTATGGTGAGATGCTCCAAAAGGGACAACAAGAAACGAGCACGAGGCTCAATAATCGAGTTATAGTGAGAGAGAGGAAAAAGAACAAAAGTCATAACCATGTTCAAAAACCGTGGACCTTTGGCAAAGGTCGAACAGTAAGTGAACTAACGCTCACCCCACTAGGAAGGGCGCTCACAGAAAGCAGATTTGAGCTCATCCTTGGACACGATCCTCAGACGCTCACAGGAAGGATAGTCGGGAAACTCTACCCTAGGAACCCTAAGCACATTCGCAACAAGCTGCGGTGTGACAGGAATACTCCGACCGCGAACCCGAGTGAAAAACTGAGGTACGGAGCGATAAAAAATGTGCATGTTAGAGTAGAACTCCTGAATAAGCATGGGTGGACAGGTGACCGGGGTGTCACATAGTGACTCCTAATCTCGAGAGTGAATGACATTAGGAAGGTCAGTTTCGGCGAAGTCCGCCAGGATGACTTGGCGTTCCGAATGAATGCCTTGTCGGGAAAAGTTCTCTGAGAATGCCTTGTGAGCATTATCATCATGGAACCGAACAGAGATAGGAGTAGGATCAGAAGACAAAGAGGCCCCGGAATGAAGAGGATTCCGGCCCGGAGTGGATTTATGCTTAGGTGCCATAGACACTACTAACGTAACTAGAAGTAGAGGGAGAGAGAGAGAGACAATCAGAAAATCTCCAAACAATTTCACAATATATAAATATAATGAAATTGGAGTACGTATGCATGGGAATTGCATGAACATGTGACATGCAAAGTAAATACATCATGGGCTCAGCCCAATCCAATCCTACCAGCATACAAACAGATTGCACACATCTAAATGCATGATAATACTGTTATAATGCAAATGTGATGCAATGCATGAGATTTTAAACTCATTTAAGCAACAGCACATCCCAAAATTTCAACAAAAACTCATCAATTTTGAAAAATCCCAAAAATTTTAAAAAACCCCAAAACCTAGGTTTCAAAACATGAAATGGAAGAGATTAGAAGCTTACCAAGTGAAGAAAAACTTGAGAAAGATTGAAGAAACCTTGAGGAAGAGGTGTTGGAGTGAGATGAGAGTGTTTGGGAGAGGAAGAGTCAGAGCAATCGAGAGGGAGATCGACAGAAATGAAAGGCAGATCGCACGAGGTGTTTAAATAAAGCCTCAGTAAATCTCGACAGATGAAGGTGTCGAGAGGTGTCGAGACATCTGTCGAGAAAAAGGTCGTCAACAACTGCAGGTGTCGAGTAGATGTCGAGGAAGAAACACCAAGAGCGAGAACAAAATCTCGATCGATCGAACTAGCTATCGAGGAGCTATCGAGGGGTCAGAAAGTTTGTCGATCGATCCACCAGGTGTTGAGGAGCTATCGAGATTGCGATAAGAAAAAGCTCAAGAAGCTTGACAGACAGCCAAGTGTCGAGGAGGTGTCGAGCAAGCTTTTCAAAACAATTTTTCAAGAAGAGAAAAACATAGACATGAATGCAATCAAGCATGCTACTCAACCAATGATCCAATCAATATATTAAACTCTCAAAAACATCTTTCAACAAATATTTTAAGCTCATGGATCCCAAAAACACACACACACACTAAACAAGTCTAGCTGATTTTATTTTTCAAAAACAGGTCAAGACAGTTTAGTGAACATACATTAACACATGTAAAACCCTGTGATGGCCAAATCACATTATACCTGCACATGTATCAAGAGTAGCAAAGAATATTGCGTGTCGTGTGTGAAAAACATTGCAAGATTGCAAATGTGTCAACATGCTATGACAATTTGAGATATGAGAAAATCACTTTAACTCACACACAATCATAACTGTTTGATGGGAACTATCACCTTCGAGGTACATCCTATAACTCCCACATCTCCTAGAATACACGCTTGCAATCATATATAAAAGCATTTTGATCTTTTTGCTTTTTAATTTTCTTTGCATATTTTTCTTTTTAAGCATATCATGCATGGGCATATAAGAGATAGAAAAGAAATATCCAATTATGTTAAGCATTTCACATTCCAATTTTGCTATGCCGAAGCACACAAATGTCATATTATGATTAGCGGGCAACAGTGGTGAGATGGTTATTTATGCCTTTCTCTTAGGATTTTTTTAGTCCTTCCCGTCAAAAAGAGTGATACGGGTGTTAAGTACAAGAGATAACTTAATCTTACTCATCACAAACAAAGAGCCACAAAGCTCACTTGCTTAGTTGTGCATAGAGATGCTCATCTAAGCTACAAGAGATACAAAGTTTAGAAAACTTTGTTTCAATGGCCATCCAAGATACACAAGTACCAATGTACACAAAACACACACTGTTTTTGTATTTTTTTTATTTTTCAATTTTTATTTTTTTATTTTTAAGAGAAACAAAATAAACAAAACTGAAAACAAACAAAAACATGCTAAACAAAAAAAAAACATGCTAAACAACTCAAAGCATAAAACTAGACTGACTCATAACAGTAAAGCAAAACACACAAGTAATGCAAACAAAAACAAGAAGAGAGAGAAGAAAGTGATAGAATCACTTGGAGCCCTTTTCCTTCCACACCTTGGAAGAACCTTTTCGTCTGGCAAATCCTTGAACCGGCGGTGAAGGGGAAGAATTGAAACCGTTCAAGTTCGAAAGGAACACGAGGGTTTTAAGAAGATCACCAAGGGGAGCAAGAGAGGATTAAAGCTGATTCTGGCTTCCAGATGCTATCATGTCGTTGCTCTGTTGAGTGGCAAGCCACTTATAGCAATTTGGTCAAGTATGACCGGCAACTCCACAATGATGATAGAGATGTTGCTTCTTTTGTTTAGGCTTTTGAGAGTTAGACTTCTTAGCCATAGGGTTCTTAGCTTCCTTCTTATCTTGCTTAGGGGGTGCTCCTAAGATAGATTTTCCTTTATCTAAGTTCTCACTTGCTAAATCAGTTTCAACATTATTGTTCTCAATTTCAACATTATTGCTATGGGGAACAAAAACAGTAGTACTAGTAGAAACAGTATTAGAGGAAGAGAAACCATACCCTAAAACTATTCGATCAGAAGCAGATTTCTGAAGATTGAGCATCTCATCAAGCTTTGCACTTGAAGTCCTCTCCAATTGAGCTCTGACTTGAAACAGCTTCGCTTCAAGTTTCTTGGTCTTCTCAGCCAAGAAATTGTTCTCGAACCTCAGTGCTCCAATAGTCTGATTAGCCTCATCAAACTTTGTGGATAGCTCTTCACAATCAAGTTCCACATCACTAAGCTTCTTGGTGGCCAGCCTATAAAGTTTTTCATGTTTTTCAGAAACTTTGTACAATTTTTCATAGGCTGTATGGATATCATCTTGATCATCCATCTTCTCAAACTTAGACCCCACCAATTCCTCTTCTTCATCCACATCTTCAACAATCCCATCAGTAGGATTGACAGTGGCAATGAAGGCATTCAAGATTCCGTCATCCTCATTGTCAGAATCATCCTCAAGCTCAGTGTCGCTCAATGTAGCAGCAAGTACCTTGCTTTTCCTAATAGTCTTAAGATATGTGGGGCACTCCTGTTTCATGTGACCGAAGCCTTGACACCCAAAGCACTTAGGTCCTGCGGGAATAGTGTACTAACCGCCATCTCGTGCATCCTTCTTCCCTTTGTCTTGGCTCTTAAACTGAGAAGAACTGAATTGCCTACGATCCTTGTCGAAGCCCTTTCCATTGGCATTTTTCATAAACTTCTTGAACTGCCTAGTGATGTAGGACTTCATTTTAGAATCTTCATCATCGGAAGACTTATCGGTGTCACTGCTCTTGGCCTTCAGTGCCATACTCTTACTCTTGCCCAACTTACCAACCAGCTCTGTCAAAGGAATCTTGTCAATATTCTTTGATTCCTCAATTGCCGTAATCTTGGCATGGAATCTCTCAGGCAGAGATTTGAGCACCTTTCTCACAATCTTGGGTTTAGGAATGGTTTCCTCAATATTAAAGGCTGAGTTCACTATGTCCTTAAGCTTAGCATAGAACTCATCGAATGACTCATCCTCCTCCATCTTAATCTCTTCGAAGCTTGTAGTAAGCTTTTGTAGCTTCGAATCCTTGACAGCCTTGGCTCCCTCATAAGTTGTTTGGAGGATGGTCTATGCCTCCTTAGCAGTTTCAGTAGAGGATATCTTCTTGAATTCCTCATTAGTGACTGCACTGAATAAAGCATTCAATGCCCTGCTGTTGAAGTTTGCCACCTCGATCTTGGCTTCATCCCAATCGGCCGACGCTTCCTTTGGCTTGGTCCAGCCTATCTCAACAGCTTGCCACACCTTCTCATCTAGAGACTACAAGAAAGCTCTCATGCGTACTTTCTAGTATGCATAGTTAGTGCCATCAAATAAAAGAGGTATAATTAACGACTGTCCTCTATCCATGACAAACATGGGTCAATGGATCAACACAACAAAGATTAAACCCTAATCAGAGTATGCCCACTCTAATACCACTTGATAAGCCACAAACGGATTGACCCCTTGTGATTGAAATTAATTAATTAATTAGCCAAGTTATTAATTAATCAATTTATCATGCAAAATGCGTGGTAGCACAAACAAATCACCATAAACTAAATATGCAGTGGAAAATAAATTGACATGGTGATTTGTTTACGAATGGGGAAAACCAACACGGCAAAAACCCCACCGGGTGATTTTCAGGTCACCACTCCCGAAACTCCACTATTATCACAACAAGCGGTTACAAGTAAAGGAATCCCAAGTACCTTACCAACCTACAGTTGAACCCTTACCCCAATACCCAATTGAACTTGTTCTGTAATGACAATTCTTCCTTTCGATGCACGGCTCCCAAGTACGTGACTAACCAATTGCGCGGATCCTAGTACGCGACTTCAATCACCAACTAAGAAGGTTGTTGGCTGCAAAGTTCTTCAGTTCATCCACATGATGAAAATCAAGAAAATGCTTGGTCACAAAACCATACGGTGCACGTACACAGAAACTTCTTCAAGAGAAAGATATGAACTAGGGCAAGAACTTCGTCTCCGATCACAATTTGCTTGAACAGAGTTTGCTCAATGCTTGTGCAACTTGTAAACTCTTTGACGGTCCTTAAAACAATCTTTTTATATGTCTAGGGTTAGGAGAAAAGAAGTCCCAAAGACACATCCACGGATCCCAAGAAAAACAGATCAAAAATTCTGTTTTTGTAAACCTCGACAGATAGAAGCTTTCGAGCATCTGTCAAGCTAACTATTGAGCCACGAGGCTGAAACAACTTCTTAAACCTCGATACATGCTAGCTGTCAAGCTTTAGTAACTCTGCACTTTCAGCTTGTTTTCTTGGGCAGACTTGAAAGCTTCAACACTTGATCTTGAAACATGGTTTCTTGAAGTATTAAACACATCCTAGATCTACCCAAATACAAATAAAATGCGTTTTGTCAAAGGATTAGCCAATTACATAAAATCATGACATATGTTCTTAACATGTGAAACACATATGTCCTAACATAAAGCCTATGCCAATGTTTGTTTCCAATATTTTGGTGACCGAGTGAAGCACTGGACTACTATCAATGAGCCACAAGTCTGGGCGCCGTACGGTTATACAGTCGATTCGACCAACCCACTCCAAAATACTGTAACAGATCCATTCTTTTTGTGCCCCATCACATTATATTAGCCCATGCCACAGCTGTAAAACTCTACAGAGACACATACCAAGTGAAATCTAATTAAATCATCATCTTCTCCTTCTTTTTATTCGTTTTGCAACATTTTCCACTAGGCCAATCATAAGCTGACGCCCATTTTGTTTCTATACAACGCCATTTATATAATTTAAGTGTTTTTTTTTTTTTTTTATTCATAGCCGATTCAAAGGGGAGAAATCAGTATTTAGCTAATGACACAATTGTTTGAGCCTCATGAATACACACATCATGATAAAGATGCAGCGGAGAGCATTTTACTTCTTGGTTGGATGGTTAGAAAATTTATCACCAATCAATAAAACACATACATAATCAAATCCTTTTGACTAAAAAATCATGTCTAATTTCCTTTTTTCTTTTTTCTATTGTATGTATAGGTTTATGGAACCCTTAATGTTTGGTGATTACCCATTCATCATGAAGGCTTTAACAAGGGATGGACTTCCAAAATTCACAAACATGGAGAAGAATTTAGTTAAAGGATCCTTCGACTTTATTGGTGTCAATTATTATACATCCAAATACACGGTTTCTGAACAATTTGATAAAGATGATATCGATACTAGTTTTACTGAATATCAGTATGCTCGATCTACTCAAAGGTAAATTTTGTGGTTTAATAGATCTGATTTGATAGTTATGAGTATCTAATCCATCTTTCCTGTTTGTTGCATTTGTCATAGTTGATAGAAATGAGAAACCCATTAATTGGTGATCGGTAAGATTAATTTTGTATTAAATTTATCATTTACACATTGAGTAAACCCAATGACTTTAAGACTTTGCCAAAGAACGTGTTATTTCATTGTTAACCCAGACACCAGGTAGCAATATAATTTATGTCTATCCACAAGGGTTAAGGGATGTATTGATTTATATGAAGCAAGTATACGACAATCCTAAGTTCTACGTTACTGAGAATGGCTAGTAATTTATTTAAAATAGTTCCTATTTTTTAATATTCATCTGCCAAAAAAAAAACATATCACAAAATATTTTTTTATCTTGATATGATTGTGTATGCCTTGAAATAGGATATCCAGAAAAACGAGATGATATTGTCCCTATAGATATTGCATTAGATGATAATGCACAAATTCACCATATTCTTTGCTATCTTTTTGCTATTTCAGAAGCCATGAAATATGTTTCGAGTGCTAGCTACCTACTAACAACAAATAAAAATCCTCTTCTTACTTATTGTGTTCCGCTTTATGATCCGTCAATCACAACTTAATTGTCACATAGTCTTTTGATGGCAACAATATTATGCATAAATAAGACCATAAACAAAGTCATAAAGATTGTTTGTTGTTTGAGTGCATGAAGGGAGCAAACGCAAAGGGATACTTCATGTGGTCTTTAATGGACTGCATGGAAATGGGGTCAGGCCACAAAGTGGGGTTCGGGCTTGCTTACACGGATTACCTCAACAACTTGAACAGAATGCCCTAGAAGTCTGCGAAATGGCTCAAGGTCTTCTTGGGTTGTCCTTAATATGGATTAGCCCAGATATCATATATATGCAGACCAATTGGTTTCATAGAGATGGTATTTTCACAACATTTTCACAAATGAATCATAAGTGGCAGGTTGTTAATGGTTGTTACTAGTAGACAAAAAGATAATTCTATTGGTAGGTTCAAATTAGAACTAACAACAACTTATAATTTAGGATTTGTTGCAAAAGTATTTTAAAAATATTGTGAACATAGCTCTTCTTAAAAATTACCCAATCAAATACTACAAATTAGTCTAAAAGCCCAAATTAAATGTTTAATTGTGGTTTTTTATATTGTGTTTTCAAAAGGCATATTTCAAAATCGTTATATTTTTTCTTCTTCTAAAAAACCCACATTTTCAAATAATTAGTCTTTAACAAAATTTGTTGAATTTATTTGATACACTTTGTACACACGCATATGCACTAAAGTAATACTTGAATACTTTATTGAACATTATTAATGTAACAGTTGAATGCCTAAGCTGAATATATTGAATGAACTTATAGTTTACCCTTTATTCTTTTTCTAGCACTACGAACAAATTTCTCATAAGGAAATCACTTGTATTGCAAGATTCATCTTTTAAGAAAATTCGTATTGACTTGAATAATCTTCTTTCAAATCCTAGGTTGAAATAAGAAGAGCAAATTTTCAAAGAGGTTCTATTGTCAACCTCTTGACCACAATTTCTCTAAAAAAGAAATTAGTAAAGCATTGTATCGATTTAATCCAAATTAGTTTAAAGAATACAATAATTAGTTGGAATAGATCATAAAAAAGGATGATGCATTTTGTTTATATTTTTACTTATTTAGGTAAGGTGTTAGTAATTGAATGGGAGATCAATAGCTTAATGATTTTGGTTGTGTACATTGAAAATATGAAAACTTGTAGAATAAAATTTTAAAAAGGGAAAATTACAACTTACCCACCTGTGGTTTGGCCAAAATTTATGTTGTCTACCTATGATTTAAAATTTGATACTTTACCCCCTGAGGTTAGCTCAGTTAGATTTCTGTAATCCACCTTTGTTAAAAACAAGGCTAAATATGTAATTTTACTCCACTTTTATGTCTCTCTCCTCCAAAAACACACAAAACATAAAAATACAAGATCAAATAAAATCGAAAACAATCCAGCGAAACACTTGTATCATGAGATTTCAAATCACAGGTAGACAACTTAAATTTCGGCTAAACCTCAGGAAGGTAAATTGTCAAATTTTATACCATAAATAGGCAACTTAAATTTCAATCAAATTACAGATGGGTAAGTTGTAATTTGCCATTTTAAAATTTTATATATTTGTGTGTGTATTTTTTCTTTTTTCTTTTTTATGATCTCAATATATTTAAGTATTTTTTTTATATTAAATTTTGTTTAATTTAACTCTTTTAATGACCACCCTAAACAAAAGTTCCTGAAACCACCGTTGGTCAGCTCAATCTCTTTCTCCGAATCATTTTTTGGTTAGTGTTGCAACTCAATCAATAGTCTTTTTTTTCTCCCTTTGATTTTCCATCTTTTCAATATAAATATATATATTATTAAAAGCTGAAGCGTAACATTTAATGTTGCTACGCTCACATTAAGCAACGTCAGCCGCCATGTCATTCCCATCCTATTTTCTGCATTTTTAATTCAATTTTAAAATAGTTTTTACCAATTAATAAAATATTAATAAAACTAAAATTATATCCAGCCCAATCTCTACTTTAAAGTCCACTTCTTATACATTTAAATTCACTATAAAGTCCAAGCCCACACCCAAAGCCTTTTCAACTAACTCCCTTTGTCAATCCTGATTGCTTTCACGGTTACAACTTATGCTATTCCCTTGCCTTCTGTTACAACTTATACAACTTATGCTTTAAGTTTTCACGGTTACAACTTATTCATCGTTTCAGGTTTAGTTTCTTCCCCTTCCCCACCTTTTGATTCTCACGGTTTAAGCTTCTGTTCTACTGTTTCACTCACGGTTTCATCTTCCTGTTCTACAGTTTCAGCTTCTGTTTTGGATTCTAATGGCAGCCTCTCTGTCTTCCTTCCTCTCCTCACATCTATATAAATACTAATGTAAGCTGGGTGGTTCAGTTGAGGTATCCCTACATCCCAATTTCTTGCTCTATTATTTTGCTTGATGGTTTCTTTTTTCCTTTCTACGTTTGTTTCTGCCTATTTCATCTGTGGTGTGGATGGTTTCATTTTTGTTAGGGTGTTGAATTTGTTACTGCTGGGTTACTTTCTATTACATTACATGCCTAGGTATCCCTACATCCCAATTTCTTGCTCTATTATTTTGCTTGATGGTCTCTATTTTGTAAAAATATATATTCTTTAATTTCTTTTATTTTCTCCCCTGCCCTTGACTCCTTCTCTAGGAAACTGCCCACTTCTCTCTCTTTACATCTTCCTATATCTTTTAAATTTTGCTTTTGTTAGATGCACGCCAATTGTTTGATAAAATAGCTA
Source organism: Notholithocarpus densiflorus (assembly GCA_030021035.2). Classification (NCBI taxonomy): domain Eukaryota; kingdom Viridiplantae; phylum Streptophyta; class Magnoliopsida; order Fagales; family Fagaceae; genus Notholithocarpus; species Notholithocarpus densiflorus. Next base: position 108,754 of record JARYZH020000600.1, read on the forward strand.
AATGTTTCAATTTTTTATTTACTATATATTCAAAACTTAACAGATTTAGTATGATTATATGCTGCAGTTTTATTTTAAGATGGGTTGGTAGATTGTTTCCTAATTCTTAAGCATCTTCTTGCGAAAGTATATATTCTTTGTTGTCCCACCACCCAAATTGGATTATGCAACTAAACTTATAAATTTAATATCCATTGATATTTCAAAACCAATGGTAGCTAGACTTGATATTTAGATGAACCCCATGATGTGGCTTGGTGACAAATGGGCATAGGTACAACTAACAATATAATACAATACCATTTGATGAACAAGTACTTCACCATTACTAGATGCAAAACAAATCAGGAGTTTGAATTAACTATAAAATTTGAAATTTCTCTGTTGGGACTATATGATTCTGGGTGTTGGTATTATTATTATTTTTTTAACATGTTGCAATACCATTGGACTAATATTCAGATTTTGAGATAACGTCAGATGAGATTGTAATATGTTCAGAGATTAGATATTTTCTATTGAAAAATATGACTGGTGCAAAATATCACATAATTTTTATCTATGTTTTGCAGCCACAATGCTTAATAAAAGGTATTTATATTTTCATTAAATTAAATCGAGTAGTTTTATGTTCCAATGCAAAAAAATAAAAACTATAAATTCAATTTGGGGTTTTCCTCATTAAATGTTAAAAATGGTTTTGTATTTTCTTAATATAATGAAAGATGCATAATGAGCATATGTGCATATAAAATAAATTTAAATGTAAATGTAAATATACCTTAGAGGGTATCAATATTTTAGTAATGATCTACATGTCAAATTAAGTTGCATTTTTTTGTAAATCATCTACAACATTGGTGGTTCACTTTAGGGTTAGCAATCAAAATTCATGAGTAACCTTGCACACCTTTTTATGGACTAAATGTTTTTTGAAATGTCTTTAAAGGAATTTCAAATCCAGGTTTAGGACCATGAATGATGGGAATATTTGGCGTTGGGAGAGAAAACGACACAATGCACATTTGAAGGTTTGTCTTTTTAATCCCTTACAAAATTGGACTATTAACTCCATATGCATTTTTTTTTTTTCAAAGAAATTTTGCATCATTGTAGTTTCCTCTCTTGGTGTATTTTACCCCACACCATTTATGAGGCCCGAGGTTCCCAAAATGATTTGGTAGGTGAAGGAGATTCCCTTTTGATATAGCTTTAATGAACCAAACACACATCTAAGATTTGGTGGTAAAGTCGCTCTCTCCACTATATCTACTCCTCGATTTCTTAGGTTGGTTTTTACTTAAAAACATTGGTTTTTGTAGCGCAAATCGTCATCACCTCTGATTTTGAAGTTGGCCCCCTGTTTGATTGTCCCTTTTAATAGTCATAAATCATATATATTTTTACAAAAAATATGTATTATTTTATTAGGAAGAAATGATGACTAACTGGATTCGACAAAGTTCCAAATGATTGATATTCTAAATTTCCAATAATGATTCTCATTGTCTTATATGTGATTTATTTGAGTTTGGTCTTCTTCATTCTATGCTAACATGCATATTTTAAGGACAACACAATTTCTAGAAAGTGTCTTATGCATTGAGGTATCAATCTACTGTTTATTTCTTTGAAATTACCTTTTCAATTCCCTAATGAACCCCACCCAGAGAAGTTCCAATCTTCAAAGAAATGTGTCACATTGGGTTGGTATATCTTTTGTGAAAAACTCTACTGAGAGCTTGAAATCAAAGCATATATAGGGGTTAGTTACTGTAGAGATATAATTACTTTATAGAAGAACCTGCTTAGGTTTCAACACTCTGTATCAGTGTCGTAGTTATGAGGTTACTTGGGATTCTAAGATATTTTGGCCTTAATTTTCTTAAACTGGGGTTGCAATTGCTGAACAGGGTAAAGTATGTTAGGGAAACTAGGCTTCATGTGTGTCTATTCAATGTCTAGTGAATCAAGAGCTGACTTTTAGAATTAACTGACTTTTAGAATTGCAATTGCAATCTACTGTTTACTTGCACAGGGTAAAGTTTCAATATCGTTTATCTTCAATTAATGAGGAATTCTTTGTAAGCATGACTGCATGAGTCATTAGCTCACATTGACTACAACCATGCCCTTTGTAGACACTGCTCATCGCTCTTATCCATTGAATAGTTTGGTGAACTGTTTGGATCGCAGCAATGTGGGTGGTTAGTTGGTATATCTTGTGTAGTCTAGCTCCCTATCCAGGTATTTTTGTGCTCTCATAATAAACTAAATGCTATTGTTATTTGAGAGAGGTAGATTGTCTAATGTATGCTTATTGAGAAAAAATTTCTTTTTAACTATTAGTTAGGAATGAACAGCTTTTAGCTTTACCATTTGAGTTCTTAAAATAGAAATAGTATTTTTCACTATAGTAAATAAAAAATTTTCCCGCGCATTGCACGGATCTGCGACTAGTTAATTCTAAAAGTCAACTCTTGATTCACTAGACATTGAATAGACACACATGAAGCCTAGTTAGTAGTTTCCCCTCTCCACTGATAGTATTTCCCCTTGGGGATATTAACCAAGTAAGATCAATGTAATCAATCCTCTAAAAAAAAATTGATACGTAAGAGAGACTCAATCTCGAGGGGATAGTCAAATACAAAACTCATGTCAACGAGTCACCCATTGCCGCTACTGCGTATTTTCCCTTTTAGTTGTTGCGGTTTGTTGAGTATATATATGTAACTTTTCAGAAAACATTTTCTACATACTTTTAAAAAGCGACAATCATTTTGTGTTCTATTAGGCTTATCTTATATTAAATTGTTTTTTTAGTCTCACCAAACATTAGAAATATGAAATACGTGTTTTAGAAAACGTTTTCTTCTAAAAACAAGCTTAGTATGAAAATTTAGGAAAAAAAACTAGCCATT